>QMIH01001772.1:58787-109247 GCA_003987875.1 Clarias batrachus | reverse complement strand
TATATATATATATATACTGGTTCTGAAAGATATCCTCTATGTACAGAATACAGGTGTGTTTATAGCTCTGGTGGCCAGGTTGTGAACGTCTTGTTTTCTCTTACGTTTTGTTATACAGTATTTAAACCATTTATATTTGTATAGGAACACTGTGGGAACTTGTTCAATAAAAGTAAGATCCACTTGTGTACACTGTAGGAAGGTCCTAAAGCAACCTTAAGACGAATGTAAGAACTCTTAGGATAAAAAAGTCAACTCTTATTCTCAGTTGTTACCTCAATTTGTTCTTAAGAATTGAATGACAACCGTACCAACTTTCTAAGGAGGGTGTAGAAAACTATGATCCCCGACACAGATGTCAAAAAAACTGCAGAAGGTGGAGGAACAGGGAGATCTGTCATTCTTGAGATTATTTCTGACCAAGGTTTAACATGAAGGAATACATGACATCATTGAAGAGCTACAGCAGCAGTCAAGGACTTCAGCAAAACACGGAAGGGGCTGGACTAACCCCCCCCCCCACACACACACACGCACACCACTTTGTTTTTCACTCCCTCACTCCCTGGTAACATACTTCTTCTGTCACTTATAACTATATATTATTATATATTTCCCAACATATTTGAACACATGTGGGAGATTTTTGAGATGATCATCTTAGAACACAGTCATGTAGGGTACTCTATATCTTTTGGAAGAATGGCCATCAACTCTTCACTATTCACTACAATTCCAATGAAACTCTTCTAGCATGTTTTTTTTGGTCTCCCTTCTGTTGGTATATTAGCTAAAAGGAAGTGCTAAGAGGAAGTGGGTATTTTTGACACTTCAGACACTCTCTTCATTTTAATAGCTTTCATGAAAAAGTGTGCTTTGGGCTGCTTTTCACATTTTTAGTTTTGTATGTGAAGCAAAGTAGTTTTATGATTTCTGCATTTCATTAAAAGGAACTGGTTACAAAATTAACTCCACCTCTTCAGATGCATGAGAGAAAACCATCAGCCATCGAGTCCTCATGAGAGTTTCATGATGAGAAGGCAGCAGCAGTGAACATGGCTATTATCACCAAACTAAACAACACCTCCTGGAACAGGATGCTGAGCCTTCATCTCACTTTAATGCTTGGTAATAATATTCATTTCTTAATATTATTACACACATCCATCTATCCATCTATCCATCTATCCATCTATCCATCTATCTATCTATCTATCTAACTATATTGTCATCACATCCAATTTTACTCAGAGGATGCTAAAGTTGTCAAACTTTGACTGGTAATGTAGTCATAAATATTTACAAAAAATCTAATTTTTATTAAAAAATTCAACAAAACAAAAAATTATCAACATTGTGAGAAATGTTAAAGTTTCTAGATAGGAATAGAGATGCCCTCTTTATGTTTTTTTACTCGAATTTATCTAATACTTTTACCTATAATTCCATGTTTTTCTTATTAAAGATAAAGAAAAGTATTACAGAGAAATACAAAAATGTAAACACAAGATAACAAATTGTGTGTAATATCTAAGGCGCACACACACACACACACATTAAAAAAAGGATTAAAAAAACTTGAATTAAACACACTAGGATTAAAAAAGGATTGAATTATGGCAGCAATGTGTAGTATTATGTATTATGTTTCCCTTAAAGCTTTCATCACACCTTCATTGATGCTGTTATGTTGTGTGTGTGTGTATATATATATATATATATATATCTGCATCTCTGGGATTAGCATTACAAAATCTCAGGATTGTAACAAATGTAATCTTATTTTGCGATGGCTAAGAGTTTCTAATCTCTTTCACTTCATGTTTGAGGAATTGCTGACTTCAGTATAAAGCTGTCAGTACTGAAGAGGAACTTTAAAAGTGTTGCACTAAGACTGTTACTTTTATGGTTTTTTAAGAAACAAAACCAAACAAACTACTAATTCTTAAATATGAGATAAAGATAAATAAAGATGGCTCAAGATTGTGTTTAGAGCACAAGGCATATCAACGTATTATTTTCATCTTGGATTGTAATATCTCTCAATCTGCATTTGAGTGTTAGAGAGAGTGAGGTGCAATAGGATGAATGAATAATTAAATCTGGGCTGAAATCTTAATCTGAAACCATGAATAAAGCAATATGTAAGTATGGTTTAGCAATCCATGCTTTTGATTTAGTAATAGTTGTGCTTGGTTGGTTTTGTTTTTTTTAACCTTGACACCTCCCAGATTCCAAACTGACAGTATGTGTTTCTCCTATTTTATATTAGCACTTTTTTATTTTTAGAGGGAACAGTACCAACACAGGTCCATATACAAAAGCAGCAAGGCAATAAACAGCGCACACACACGCACACACACGTAGGCGTGCACACACACACGCACAAACTTAGCAAAGGTTAATTAAAACTGAAGTGGCAATAAACAATTAAAAATGTTCACATGAAAGCCTTGCTGGTGTGTTAACTGTGTATTTGTGTATATGGATATGTCAGGTAGAAGGAAAAGTGTCATTAATTTTTTAAAGGGTAAATTTGACCAGAATACTGGAATGGGGTTGAAAAAATGAACAGCTCTCAAATTATGTTGTTATTTTGATCATAGAAACCAGAAACAGGAAGAAAAAGACATGATAATTTATATCTGTGCTATTTCTTTGCCTATGTGACACATTTTTTTATACATACATATTTTTTTTTCCATCATGTTTGGCTAGTTGCTTACAATGAACTACAATTCAATTCATCATGCTGCCTACTTTGAGTTGATTAGTAAAAAGAACAGGTCACTGTATTGCACATTATTAAATAAACAGCAAAACGAATAATGGCTAAAATGTTCTGAGCTTTAATTGCTATGGTAACACTGGTGTTTAAGTTGTCACTAATATGTGGGCACAATATAATTTTATAATAATAATAATATTAACACAGCATTGAGTTTTTTACACCATGATTTTAATGAAATTATTCTTTATTTTCTCCCCCTAGTCAGTGTTCTTGCAGCTTCTCTGTTGGCTGGTAAGTGCAATTTCAATAACTTTGGTTTAACTTTGATCAGGTGCATCAAACTTGAATTCTGCCTATGAATTTCACAAACCTTTATGTCATAAACTACAGCTATTAAAGATGTGGTACATAAGAGAAGTCAAAATGAGTCAATTAAGCAATATCACAGACCTTGACAGAATGTGTCTTTCATACAGCAGTTCCACAAGCAACACATACAGTATTATCAACAGATTATGAATTGTTTGATTATTTAACCAATTATTTTGCTCTTCCAACACATATCCCTCTGCAACTGGTGGAACTCACTAATCGTGAGTGCAGGAGCTGCTGACTGACAGTTAGAGAGCTAACCGCAGAGAGCTAGTGTAAATAACAGGGGTGAAATTAGTAAAAATATTTTACTCAAATTAAGGTTTAACTTGCACCATAAGTGAAATCTAAATGTTGAGTAAAAGCGAAGTTATGAACAGTTATGTACTTTAATAATCTACTTTAAAATAATCTACTAATGCGCTACTGTCTCAATGTAAACAATTACATATATAGATATATAATTAGAAAAGCTGTGTGTTAGTATGTGTGTATAAGTGTGTGTGGGCGTGTGCGTGTGTGTAAGTGTTAACATTTGTGATGTGTTCGTGTGTAGAATAGGCCGCAGATGCAGGAAAAAAAAAAAACATCACACCATGATGAGGTTAGTGTGTGTGATAAAATAACTGTTTTCCTGTTGAGTGGAGCCCATGACATGAAGTGTGAAAGTTCAACCTGTCTGCAAATTTTCATGAGTTTTTGAGCATGTTAAGACACCCCCAAAAACCCAAAAGGCTGGAAAAAAAGAATCCTTAGATAAACAAGAGGGTCCTGAGCACCCTATAGTGCTTGGGCCCTAAATACAGTTGCAAGCAACGATGAGCGGGCCCAAGCACCCTGTGTCATCACCTTACAGGTGCACCGCACAACCTGTGTGTTACTTAATCATGTTAAGACCTGCAAAAACATCGCCGTCCGGGTGCAACGCACAACTTCCACACGTCACACACTGTATAGGGCTAATATCAGTTTTGGCCCTAAATATTTGTTGAATGCGTTAGTGTGTGTGTGTGTGTGTGTGTGTGCACGTGTGAGGGTTAGTGTATGTGTGCGAAAGAGGTGTGTCAAATCAGGTCAAGTAGGCTTTTATTGTCATTCCAACCATATACAGTTCAGTACACAGTGACACGAAATAACGTTCCTCCAGGACCAAAGTCCTACATACATGCAACAACATAAATTTACAACACAACTTTACTGGAACCAGCTAGCTACAGTAACTAAGAGACCTAATCAGCTGACTAGCTTAGAAATGACAGATTTACATATGATATTTTTAAGTAAACCTAAAACTATCTGTTCCTATACAAAAAAGAGACAACAATAGGCACCAGACAACAAAGTGCACATGCAAACGTGCAAACAAAGAGCTATAGAGTGACAAACACAACGTAACATGTCCTGAAGTAGCAGCAATGATTTAAAAATACTGTGTGCAAATTGCGATAAATATTAAATAAACATAAATAGTGTGCAAATATTAGCAAAAGAGCAGTTCAGGTAGGAAGGTATGCACATACTGTGAGATGGTTGTAGATCAGAGTGTTTGTGCATGTGTGTGTTTATCAGTTCAGTCCTGATGTTATTTAATTCATCTGAGTGATATGTGCGTGTGTGTGTGTGTGTTTATCAGTCCAGTCCCTTTGTGTTGAGGCGACGGATGGATTGTGGATAAAAATGGTTAAAAAAAAAAAATGGTGTGTGTGATGAGTAAATGTGCTTGTGCATGTTTTTGTGTGTGGTGTGTGAGTCTCTGTATTAAAATTTGTGTGAGAAAGAAATTTGTATGTGAGAATGTGATATACGAGTGTGTTTGTGTGTGCGCGCACACGTGCGTGTCTGTATGAGTGTGAGAGATGTGTGTGCGAGTGTTAACATTTGTGATGTGTACGTCTGTAGAATAGGCCACAGATGCTGGAAAAAGAAACTTTACACTATGATGTTCCTCAATGTGATTTTAATTCATCTAATTCATGCTCATGGAATTATTAAACAAAGAGCATAAATTTAATAATCCATTGTTATCCCTGTGCATGGTTAGTGTTTTACAAGGCCAACGGTACAGCCAGCTAAATATTTAAAACTGGGAAATGTTATTTTTGTATTTTTCTTTAATGTAGTACCTTTCATATACGTGTTTAAATCATCAGGGATAAAGTTCTATTTAAAATAATGTTCATTATTCATTATGTAAAAGCCCTCATTTTGAGAACAGTTTAAACTGATTCATATTAAATGTAATATTGAAATTTATTAGATTAGTTATTCATTAATATAAAAATTTTGCTGTTTGTCTCAGATGGCGCTATCATACGACTTGCTGGTGGCAGTAACTCCTGTTCTGGTAGAGTGGAAGTCTATTATAATAACCAGTGGGGAACAGTGTGTGATGATGACTGGGACATGAATGATGCACAGGTGGTGTGTAGACAGCGTGGATGTTATAAAGCTGTCAGGGCTCATCAAAGTGCTGCCTTTGGTCAGGGAAGTGGCCCAATATGGATGGATAATGTTCAGTGTTCTGGAAGTGAAAGCATCATCACACAGTGCTCTCATAGGGGATTTGGAACACATGACTGTGGCCATAGTGAAGATGCTGGTGTTACTTGCGCAGGTACAAAAAATCTCCTATATAATCACCTTGTATGGCATATAACATGAAACGTAACACTTTCATTACCGAAAATTCAGAAAACTGTTACAGTTACAATTATAACAATAGAACATGCAGTGTATATCATTTCTAGGCATTAAAGGATGCAAAAATGATAGGCACCAGAACACTCAGTGCAACACACACAGACACAGACAGATAGACACACACACACACACACACACAGCCACACACAGACACTTAACAGTTTAGTGTCCTTTTGGAACTCAAAAGAGATCATGCTGTTGTATTTATATCACCAAAATTATGGAATAGTCTATTCCTCCAGATTAGGGCTTCACTAACCTACTGTAGCAACATCCAGACTAAAATGACAAGAGATATTGTATTTTATTATTATTAATAATAATAATAATAATAATAATAATTTTGTAAAACCTGTTAAATATTTTTGTATTTTGGTTTAATATAATAACTTTGATAGTTTTTTCACATACAGTAAGTATCTAATGTAAATTATGTTCATTATTTATCATATAAAAGCCATGGCGTCATTTTGAGAACAGATTAGGAATTATGCAAATTGATTTATATTAGTTCAAGTCCTGTAATATTGCAGTTTCATTAGATGCAATATCATTAATTAATATGAAACTTTTATTGTTTTTCTTAGGTGCTAACATACGACTTGTTGGTGGTAGTACCTCCTGCTCTGGTAGAGTGGAAGTCTATTATAATAAACAGTGGGGAACAGTGTGTGATGATGACTGGGACATTAATGATGCACAGGTGGTGTGTAGACAGCTTGGATGTGGTAATGCTGTCAGTCAAAGTGCTGCCTTTGGTCAGGGAAGTGGACAAATATGGATGGATGATGTTGGATGTTCTGGAAGTGAAAGCAGCATCACACAGTGCTCTCATAGGGGATTTGGAACACACAACTGTAACCATGGTGAAGATGCTGGTGTTACTTGCTCAGGTACCAAAACTAAAATATTTTGACCTCATCAATGTTATTATATTTATATTGTGTTAAATATAACATATTGTAGATTTTCTTTATTTAAGTGATATTTAATGGTTTTCTTACAGAAAACTTTACCATGTCATCAACTACAAGTTTTTAATTTGTTCATGTGGTTTTTATGAAGAGTCTCCATGCAAGTTGTTACTACAAAAATAAAACGGACACATTACTATTTTATAGAAAATGAATCAGCAATTTGTAAAAATTCAACAGTTCTGCGGTATAAATCTGAACTACACTCTGCGTATTAGCTATTTATTTGATAGATTTACTATACATTCACATTTACATTTACAATACTGCTCAAAAGGTAAGAAAAGGGAGAGATGAACTCAAATACAAACAGATTATGTGCATAATTTGTTCCGGAAGCGTGCTCATATATCAAAACTAAATTATTCGTTCCACAACCCCTAAAAAAAAATATAAAAAAAAAGAATTTATACAAAATATAAAGTAAAAATAAAATAAATTAACCTGCAGCCTCACACGCTGTATATGTGTATGTGTGTGTTTGTTAGCGTGTGCACAAGGTATGTGTGTAAAGCTAAAGTAAGACAAGAAGAGGAAAGACTTCCTCCCCCTCCTGCCTATTTGAGAGGGGGAGGAATACTGTGCGAGATGAATTTCACACACATACACTAACAGAAACACTGTTTTATCAGGAAAATAAACAAGAAATCTCTCTAATGACACTCAAGCGTGCACATTGACTAACAGCATCATTGCTGTAAAGTAAAAATAAAACAACTTCACCTGCACTTTGCCTTTGAAAAAAATCACCACAGAGCAGTGTGTCCGTCAGAATGTGTGTGTGATTGCCAGTGACTTAGGTGTATGGACATCAAGAGAAAGTTCATTCCATTAACTAGGTGCCAGTTGAGTAGCCTGTGACATGACAACTGATTGTTCAGAGTTACCCCAAGATTGTAGGCAGTGTCTGAAGGAGTGATCTGATTGTTGTTGGGGATATTACAAGGTCTTGATCTGGGGTATGAATCACTGTAAATATCACATATGGATGCACATCTTTTAATGTTGTACAAAATATTTATTAGTTTTTTAAATTCTTGTGTGGCCTACAATTATCATTAAGCTTAAATAATTTATATTTATCTAATTTAATTTGAATTCATATGAGGGGGAAAAAAGTGAAAACTTGTATGAAGGAGCCACATCACTTTTTTATTGTATCTACCTAGCACAATTCATTGTTGAGCCAAATATTGTTTTTACATTTTTTTTAGAGATAATGATCAAACAAGTAGACACAAAACTCAAGCATTAAAAAAACCCTTCTTTCTTTTTATATAATATTAAAGTCCAGAGCAAAATCAGGCTGGTGAATGGTACGGGTAACTGTTGTGGTCGAGTGGAGATCCAGCACAAAGCCCAGTGGGGAACAGTGTGTGATCATTCCTGGGACTTAAAGGATGCAGAGGTGGTGTGTCGACAGCTTGGATGTGGTAAAGCAGTCAGCGCTCCTCATAATGCCCGCTTTGGTCAGGGAAGTGAACCAACCTGGCTGGATGATGTTCAGTGTACTGGAACTGAGAGCTACMTAKATCAGTGCTCACACAGAGGATTTGGAGTAGAGAACTGTGGACATCATGAAGATGCTGGAGTCGTGTGCTCAAGTAAGTTATTATTATAGCAGAACCCTGTTTGAAGTGAATACCTTTACAAAGGAATGAAATATATTTCGTCATCTTAAGATTTGCAGACTCCCACACTGACTCGGATCTCCCCAAACTCTGTGGTCTCACCTGGAGAAGTCCTTCAGTTCAGATGTACCACACCCAGCCCAACATGCATCTCTGTAGACTTCAGTTTATATAAAACTGGGACATTAATAAAGAAGCAAACGGCAGAGACTACAACAACATTTACTCTGACTATAGATGAATCACATCAGGGCCAGTACACCTGTGACTACTCATACAGGGAAAGTAACTCGATATCATCCAGGAGCAGCTCCATTACCATCACTATAGGTAGGTGACATTTTCTGGATATTTTTGCCAGTACCAGACAATTTAATGCAGCTTTGTTTGCAGTCTAGTTTTGTAATTTCTTCCCTGTTAAACATTACTCACATGAACTGTCTTTTACTGTATATTTTGATGTTCCTGACAAACCTGTTCCTGTTGTGTTCTAGTGAACTTGCAGCAGCCCAGTATCTCCTTCATAGGTACTGATGGATCAGAAGTGACCAGAGGCTACAGCTTCTCCATCAATTGTTCCACCGAACCTCAGTATCCAGGAGGTTCCTTCCATCTGAAACTCAGTGGATCCAACATCACCAGGACTCAGTCAGCTGTTAACCACTCAGCTGTCTTCCTCTTCTCTGAGGCAGATTTTGTTCATCAGGGAAACTACAGCTGTACTTATAAAGTTAACGTGTCATCACGGACTTTTACTTCAACTGCTACTGAACCCCTGTTCGTCTCTGTGAAAGGTATAGTAAAATAAACTTTAATTTGTTGAGTGAAAGCAGAATATGTGCCTATAGTGGTGCCTGAGAGGAACATTGTTTAGGAGGGAAATGTGTGCTGTCAAGTAGGCGAACCCCTAATTTACCTCATGCACCAAGAAAACTGGCATTCACTGCCTACAAAAAGACCCCACCTGATCTGGTTCTTTGACAGGTAATTAGGATAAATTCACAGCATCTATATGTTCTTGTACATCAGGAGAAACTGATTAAGATGACACATTAGTAGTACATGATGGGGCTTCAGTGACTTCAGGCAAAAAGCTAAAAACATGAACATGATACAATGTTCCAATAAGAGTAGAATGATAAAGCAACACATCAATTCACAAATTAACAATCTGTGTTTGTGTGCCCTGCCTTGTTCCACCAGAACTAATACAGGGAAAGCTCAGGGTTCCAAACAGCACAATAGAACCTGAATACAACAAGCCATTCCATCTTAGATTTTTATCTTATATACTGTATCTTGATGGGCCTTTACATTATAACTATGACACTGCTGCAATGCCAGTAGAACGGACTCTGGGACCAATATACTGGGACACAAACAATGCCAAGTCACCTTGATCAGAACGGTCCTTTTAAAAGATCACATTCATACCAAAAACACCAGGGATCTTGGTGGGACACAGACCACAAGAGGGATCTTTGACCACTAGCACCCCCTACTGTGGCATTAACCTTTCATAGAGTTCAACATCTCATTCTAGGTAGTCAAAAGAGAGAGTGGCCAAATGACGAGCCACTTCATGCCTCAATCTGTAATACAACTGAATGCGTTCTTGACCTCATGGCTCAGTGATCTGCTGAAAAAAGCCTGCTGTGACCATTGCCACCATGGGCCCAGTATCGATTAAACAAGGCACCAAAACTCGATCTCTCTCTCATCATCTATACCGTATTCTCTCTCATCATCTGTACCGGATTTATCCTGTATTCAGGGTCATGGAGACCTGGGCCCGTATTCACAAAGCTTCTTAGAATTTGCTCAAAGAACTCCTATGTTAGCTTAAAAAGTCCTAGCTGGGAGTCCTAGACTAAAAGTGATTTAGGAAACGTTTTAGAGCAACTCTGAGTAAAGAAAGTACAAAAACTTTTATCTTAGTGAGGGGGTGTGGTTGCTAGGAATGATGCAGCAATTCAAGGACTGTGATTGGTTAATAAAAAATAACCTCTGACCTCTGCAAAGGTTTTGAAATGTGCTCTTTGTGAAAACAGACTATATGATAATAATGGGGAAGATGAAATGAATCCTGGTCCTCCAAGGCAATTTCACCCCTGTGTGTTTTGCAGTTTAATGTTTGAAAAGGTTGATAATACTGATTTCTCTTTCAGCATCTCTGACTCTCTACATTGGTGCTGGAGTGATAGCAGGACTGCTGCTCATCTTAGTTCCAGTCATCATTTGCTTGGTAAAGAAAAAGAAAAGACAGAACTTTCAGCCAGAGAAGCAGGATACACAGCGTGAGTTTCAAAAGAAATAAATGTTTCACCATATAAAAAAACCTCTACTTGAAAGCAGAATTAATATGTTATTTTACACCACACCAGTGTTGCGGTTTTAAAGCTGATAAATGTTATATTTTGAAGATCAATCTGTTTCTATAGTTATAACCCAAGGAGCGACTTGTAAAGGAGACACTTGATTAATAAATTAATCAGTTATTTAATTAAACATCTGTAATGGTGGCATGGTGAAAGTTTCTGCTAGGTTGTTTCTTTAGTCTTTCTGGAAGGAATCTAAAGTGTCACCACTTAAAAACTCAGAGCTAAAACTATTACCTTTTTTTTTGCGCTTTATCAGTTACATGACAAGCTGGCTTTATTTTTGTCTTTTTGTCTTAATAATTACAAGAAAGAGAAAAGAGAGGCCGATGAGGAAACATCTGTTTTTAACTGCTTTAACATACATGATAACAGGAACTAAAAACTTGTGCTGCAGGAACTTTGCAGAGCAAGTAACTATAAATAGATAAAACATAATGAATAGTACATTTCTGTGGCATTAGAGCAGTAAAAATATGTAAGAGGTAATTAATTGTGCATTAGTTGATGATTAATTTCCTCTAACAACACAATACAGACTGTTTTAATGATTGCTTATATTTGTTGTTGAAATTGAATATATAGTTTTGAATAGGAAACTAATGTGTAAACCTGTGGGTATTTTGATACAATTAAATTTTAGGTGCCAAAAACACATATCAGAGTCCCCAAGGAGAGATTGACACAGATGATGAAGCCGATTATGAAAATGCAGAAACGATTTTCTGTGAGAAGGAGGATTCAGAGGACTCGGATAATGACTACGTTAATATTGATGATGAACAAAGAGATGACATGGACAACGACTATGAGGATGTAGATATTTATGCAAACTGTTTAATGTAGTGTGAAAGCAATCCAGAAATGATAACATTAGACTGGGTAGTTTTCCATTAAGACATCATCACTGTAATTGATAGATTTTTTAATTTGCACAGACTTCATTAACAGCTTTATTCATTAGTCTTTTCAGACATTATTATAATAAATCCTTTTTACCATTTTCTTACTTCTTTAATTTACATTTATCTTCCTACTGATATTACAATGTATGTTAATATATAAAATATTAAAATTATATATATTTTTATATATTACTCAATATAATATATAACCAATTAGGTCATTGTTTTAAAAAATAAAAATGTTTAATTTAAAAATGAAATTAAATTGTGTAAAGAATCTTAACATTTTGCATCTGCATGCTTTTTTTAATGATCTTACACATTAAATGTTTTGAATTAAGTTGATTTAATTTAATTTATATTCTCTAATCAGATTTCATAATTCTGAATGAATATCATATTAGAATTTTATAATTTTGGCCAGTGACAAAATTGCAAACAGAACACAATGTTCTTTATTTTTCTCAAATTTTACACCTTGCCATCATTTGCACTACTTTACTGTTTGTATTTAAATTTGCTATATAAATAGCTAAAAAATATATATTTTATATAGTATACATAATATATACAGTGGCAATTTCACAATGTAATATATTTTAAATATAAATATAATATGGTATAGCAAACAACTCAATTTAAGGAAAACAATTTTAAATTGTTTCAAAACAAAATGAAAGTTTCAGGAAAAAAAATCTATTTATAAATAGATTTTAAAAATCTATTATAAAAAATATACAGTGGGGCAAAAAAGTATTTAGTCAGCCACCAATTGTGCAAGTTCTGCCTGTTAATTTCATCATAGATATGCCTCAACTATGAGAGACAAAATAAAAGAAATCAAGAAAATCACATTGTAGGAATTTTAAAGAATTTATTTGCAAATTATGGTGGAAAATACGTATTTGGTAAATTAAATTTCATTTTATATTCATTTTATATTCATGTTATATACCCTTTGACGTTTTCTGTAAGTCAAGGTTTTCACACACTGTTGCTGGTATTTTGGCCCATTCCTCCATGCAGATCTCCTCTAGAGCAGGGAACAAGGACTTTCAACTTCCTCCCAAGATTTTCTATGGAGTTGAGATCTGGAGACTGGCTAGGCCACTCCAGGACCTTGAAATGCTTCTTACAAAGCCACTCCTTCGTTGTCCGAAGTGTGTCTTCGGTGTGTTTGGGATCATCGTCATGCTGAAAGACCCAGCCACGTTTCATCTTCAATGTCTTTGCTTATGGAAGGAGGTTTTCACTCAAAATCTCACGATACACGGCCTCATTCTTTCCTTCACACAGATCAGTCGTCCTGGTCCCTTTGCAGAAAAACAGCCCCAAAGCATGATGTTTCCACCCTCATGCTTCACAGTATGGTGTTCTTTGGATGCAACTTTCTCCTCCAAACATGACAAGTTGAGTTTTTACCAAAAAGTTCATCTGACCATATGACATTCTCCCAATCCTCTTCTGGATCATCTAAATACTCTCTAGCAAAATTCAGACGGGCCTGGACAGTTGGATTAAGCAGGGGGACAAGTCTGGACCTGCAGGATTTGAGTCCCTGGCGGCGAAGTGTGTTACTGATGGTAGCCTTTGTTACTTTTGTCTCAGCTCTCTGCAGGTCGATCCCCTGTGTGGTTCTGGGAATTTTGCTCAAAGTTCTTGTGATCATTTTGACCCCACAGGGTGAGATCTTGCGTGGAGCCCCAGATCGAGGGAGATTATCAGTATTGTATCTTTTGTATATTGTCTTGTATGTCTTCCATTTTCTAATAATTGCTCCCACAGGTGATTTCTTCACACCAAGCTGCTTACCTATTGCAGATTCAGTCTTCCCAACCAGGTGCAGGTCTACAATTTTGTTTTCCTTTGACAGCTCTTTGGTCTTGACCATAGAAAAATAGAAAAATTATTTTTTCAGTTATTAGTGGAATCCCTGGTACCATACTTTCACCCATCCAATTGCACACTTCTTTGTGCTTGCCGTGAGCCAAAGTTTGTATCTTGTTCCAGCTGCATCCTGTTGGGGACTACCATTGCCAGAGACACAGAAACCTCCTCTGTTGATTGCTCAGTGTGGCACCCTGGACATGTCTTGAGTCTAGAATTCGCCAACCCATAAATGCTGGGGACCCATCGATGATGCAGCAAGCGGGGGGATGGTTTTGTAGTGGGTTCGGCCAGCATGCTACAAAGCACTGATCTCAAAGGTGATATAGGGAAGGTAGGGTTGATTTTCATTGACCAGGGAAGAACCAGACGATATGCCACAGGATTGATCCTCGTCATTATTTTAAATATTCCCATGTACCAGAGGACCAGTTTTCTAGATTCAAGCTTTAGTGGGAGGTCTTTAGTGGATAGCCAGAGCCATTGACCTGTACGATTAGCTGTGAGGGTTGCCCTGGGGAAGGCCGATTGTAAGGCTGCCTGGAACTTCCTTCAGATCAGACAGCACCGCTGGACTAAGAGTCAAGCCTCAGGGAACTCATCGTCCGTTTCCTCCCTCAGGGACAATGGGGATGTACCTGAATTGGCACTCAAAGCATGACATGCCCAGAGGGGAGTGCCATAAGGTGTTGTCGGCATACTCCACCCACATGAGGTGGTCAGACCAGGCTGATGGGTTGGAAAATCCAGGCACCTAATGGTGCACTCCATGTCTTGACTGAATGGAGGCAGGGATGTGTAACTTCCTGCGGGGCCCACCTCCCGGAACTGGATCTTGTTGCTGAGCTTTCCTGACCTGTTGCTCACTGGGTGGCAAAATGTTAAGCGCTGCAATGATGCTCTCAGTTAATGGGTTACTTCATTGCTCATCGGTGGTGGAGTTTGTGACTGTTAGATGTAGACCATTTTATTTACTACTGGAATTCATCACCGAGGTGAAGCACGGACATGCACAGAGAATCCACAAACACTTCAGGGACAGCGGTGACACGGTGCATGTGGGAGGGCATACAAGCCATCACAAACTACAGGATGACGACATCACTTGCCTGTGACGGTGATGCCTCCCTTCCAGACCACCAAGGAAGACTATCCCTCCTCCGAATAACCAGGCGCTGTGTCTCACCTCAGCTGATGTTAAAAAAACTCTACACAGAGTCAACCAACGTAAACCTGCTGGACCAGATCATATCCCTGGCAGAGTGCTCAGAGAATGTGCTGAACAGCTGGCAAATGTTCTCACTGACATCTTCAACATCACTCTGAGCAGCGCCGTCGTTCCCACATGCCGGAAAAGTCTTCTGTGTCCTGTCTCAATGACTAACGTCCTGTTGCACTTACAGCCATCATCATGAAGTGCTTCGAGTGGCTTGTCATGAGACACATCAAGACCCTGCTGCCACCCCACCATGGACCCACTGCAGTTTGGGTATTGTCCTAACTGTTCAACGGACAAGGCCATTTCCACCACACTCCATCTTGCGCTTACACACTTATAAGTAACTAAATAAGTAACACCTACAGTCAAATGCTGTACATAGATTTCAGCTCGGCATTCAACTCTATCACCCCCCAACACCTGATCAAGAAGCTGAGCCTGTTGGGCCTGAACACCTCCCTCTGTAACTGGATCCTGATCCCTCTGACCGGAAGGTCTCAGTCAGTATGGATCGGGAACTGCACCTCCAGCACCACCACACTGGGGCCCGCCAAGGCTGTGTACTCAGTCCCCTGCTGTTCACACAGTTCGAATCACATGAAGTTTTCTGATGACACGACCGTGGTCGGTCTCATTAGCAAGAACGACGAGTCAGCATACAGAGAGGAAATGCAGAGGCTAATTGACTGGTATAAGGACAACAACCTGTCTCTGAATGTCGAGAAGAGATGGTTGTTGACTTAAGGAGGATACGAAGTGACCATTCTCCGCTGAGCATCAACGGCTCCTCAGTGTAGATCATCAACAGCACCAAATTCCTGGGTGTCCACCTAGAGAAGAACCTCACTTGGTCCCTCAACACCAGCTCTCTGCAAAAAAAAAAAGCCCAAAAGCGTCTCTTCTTCCTGAGAAGGCTGAGGAAGGCCCATCTTCCACCACCTATCCTGACCACCTTCTAAAGGGGCTATCACTGCCTGGATCTCTCTTCCCTTTATTGAAGACCATCTGGAAAAAGGTACAGAAGCATTTGGGCACACATCCTGACTGTGTAACAGCTTTGTTCCACAAGCCATCCGTCTCCTCAACTAAATGGGGTTGGACTGATAACACACACACACACACACACACACACACACACACACACACACACACACACACACACAGGTGTGCGCGCGTGTGCGGCATCACTTAGATTAACTAATGTTAGGATTGTTTGTTCCTCTGTACTAGTCTCTCTCTACTAGTTTCTCTCTGCAAGCCGGTCCGTCTGCACTGCACCTCTGAGCTCAGGAGAACAGGTCAAAGACCAGCCACACACAGATGATTGATCCTTCACCAGTCTGACTTTTATTATAGAAGCACACATATATATATATATATATAGTGGTTAGACACCCTCCTTTGCGAGCAGAATACAGAGAGGAGGGGGCTCAACACATTGAGACTGGACTGATCAATCAACATGCGCGCAAACACATTGATCTACACTACCACTAACTATTTCGATTCTTGCTGCTACTTTTGAAACGTTAACTGGTTACTGTTTCTCCTCCCACTAACTCATCACCTCATTACCACAGAGTATTTTAATGTCATGTTTGTCGCACTATCACTTTGTCACTCTTGTTTGGACATTTGCACGTGCACTTTATGTTGTCTCTTCTGTATACAAATGTGAACAGTTTCCAGCTAGCCAGCTAATTAGGTCTCTAATTTAGCTAGTTAAGTTTCTGTTAATTTATGTTGGAATGTCAATCTGTCTTGTCTCAGCTCGCTAATTAGGCTTCTTAGTTAGCTAGTTAGTTTTCTGTTCATTTATTTTGTAAATTCATGTTGCATGCAGCACCCTGGTCTTGGAGGAACGTTGTTTCATGTCACTGTGTACTAACTTTATATGGTTGAAGTGACAATAAAGCCTACTTGACTGGACCACTTGGCTTGTCGGGGTTTAAGACGTTTGGGCGACCGAATACATTATAAATTTTTGTCGTCGGTCCACATCAATATTTAACCCTTAGGAGTCTGCGGCGTTTTGGGGCCCTAACGAAGTTCTGACATATCCTGACATTTATGTTTTTTTCAGTTACTTATAAACATATAAATGGCTAAAGGCTAACTACACTGTATTCAGCACAAACTAGGCTACAGTAATGTGTGTGCAGCATGTATATACAAGTTTGTATTTTGGAGAAAATCACAGTTATGCGTGTTTTTGGAAAACAAACAAAAAATTTTATCCCTGAAATAAGGCCAGAAACCACATTCATAACATTGGTTTACAAGACTTTTGTGACCTGGATCTTGTAGTCTAGAGTTTTTGTTTCAAAATGATGTGATAATCATCTTGATCACTCATTCACAGAAAACAATATTCATTTACATTTTGCAAGACACGTTTTGTTTAGAAAGGCTGTATGCAAGGAGCCGTGAATGATTCACACCAGAGAACACAAAGACACGAATAATGGTTTGCATAACAAGCCTTTCAGTCAGGTATGTGACAGAAGAAATGCTAAAGGAAAATAATTTCAGGAAAAAAAAAAAAAATTGTTTATAGTTTATTTAGAATATGGTTAACTGACAGGCCAAATAACTCACTTCCATCCTATACATAACCTACTCACTTACATAGCGCAAAGAAAATGTTCAGGATTCAATGGAGAGGGACACAGATCATCTTATTCACAGAAGGTAAATTTATGGCATAAATATGGCCGTGCAAAATAAAAAAAAAATAAAAAAAAGTGCTAGGTTTGTAAAAGCCCACTCTTACACCCTATACACCGTCATATATCTTTGTGCCACTTTCAAAAAGCAGTTCCTGTTTAACTGAAGACACAAGTGAACATTACATACCTGGCGTTTCCATGGTGTTTTTTTGCTTCTTACCATACACTGCTTTACACTGCACACAGACACTGTTACTAGCGAGAGCAACACTTCTGTAACCCGAGGTCAGTCCATGTGCTGGTTGTACACAGTCACAGGTACAGACAGATGCTTATTGTGTGTCCATCCAGTTTAAAATGACCAGAATCCAGTTCCCTTCTAACCCGAATCCAGAGCCCTTGCTTTCTATCAACCAGGTGGCTGATCATTTTCACTATCACAACTGTTTATTAAAAAAAAGATAGAAAAATATAACATGAGCATGATAATAATAAAATAAACTACTGTATATCATCATCAATCACTAATGACCATGCATAAAGACAACAAAAGCTTTTGTAATGTCATACAACAAATTAAAAAAGCGGGAGGCTTTTTATTCTTCTATCTGAATATCAATAAGCTACATACGGTAGTATTTTAGCCACTGGGAGCTAAAGTGTTTGTGCTAAAAAACATTATAGATAGCAGTGTCATAAGCTAACCAAAAACTGAACCAAATAGCTACCGTAAGCTAAAGGTATCCAAAACTGGGTAAAATAAATTGGAATATTTACACCACAGCTGATACTGACAACCATCACATAAGGAATTAGCTTCAGTCACCGGGAGCTAGCATGTCTGTGCTAAGCTACATAAGGCAGTATGGTAGCATGAATAGCAGTGTTTTCTACGTGCTACCCTACACTATGTATGTAAAAATAAAATATGACATTTATATTATCCGAATAATGATTATATGAGACTTAATAACTCACCCATGGTAACAGCTTGCTGGATTCTCCTCCTCCGGTGGAGCAAATAACTCTTTAAAACACACCCGTTCTCTGTAGGAGTTTCAGTGTTTTTCTGAAGAAAAAATAAACTCCTCCCACCGTCCAGAACGTTCTGTAGAGCTTCAGAAACCTGTACAGCGAGTCACATCTTCCACATGTGCAGGAAACTCACTGAATCTGTGTGCGCGTGTGTGTGCGTGCGTGCGTGCGCGCGCGCATGCAGTGGGCGTGGTCTTGTATGCAGCGTGCTTCTACAGCTGTTTTCCCTGTGAATAGCATGTGGGCGTGTCCTGTGGGCGTGTCCTGCCTCCGGTCATCATCAGATAATGAAGTGCGACGGAAAGACTGTACCTCTCCTCGGATTCATACGGATTACATAAAATGCGAATATTTATCTTTTATTTAACTTGCTTTATTTAAAAGTAGACCATTTAAGCTTTAAATAGATATATTTCTCATGTCGGTGTGTGAAGTGTTTGCGGAGTTTCAGTTAATTTTAGTGACGGGTTTCAGAAAGATACTCACGGAGACTGAGACGGCTGAAAGTGCCCCCTGCTTATTTTCTTTATTTTACAAAAGCACAAGGTTTTGTTCATATAGTGAGTATACATAAATAAAAGTTAGACCCTTTACACATTCAAATTATGTACTACACTTATATATGATAAAAAATGATCATATTAAGCATTTTAAGTTCTTTTTATGGTTACCAGAAAAAAACGCACTTGGACCCGCCGGCGGATCTGCCGACTCCAAAGGGGTATTACCCTGCGTTCACACCGAACACGGCGAGAGCATCAAATCGCGGTTGAGCGGCAACCAATTAAA
The DNA here is from genome assembly GCA_003987875.1 of Clarias batrachus. Lineage (NCBI taxonomy): Eukaryota > Metazoa > Chordata > Actinopteri > Siluriformes > Clariidae > Clarias > Clarias batrachus. Next base: position 89,957 of record QMIH01001772.1, on the reverse strand, counting down.
AGGGAGGTCCTCCGCTTGAGAGGATTCTGCGGGCCGCTGTCCTGTAACTTTTGTTCCGGCGACATTTGTTCCCAATCAAAATGGAGGAGATGTTGATTATTGCGATAGCGGGTGTTTATTAATTATTAATGTTATTTTAATTAAAGACAAAGTTTAGTAAGTGATTCTAATGTTATAATAATAAGAAAAATAAGATAATAAAAAAATATATATTAAATTAGATTAGCAATTCGCAATGAACAGAAGCCACACCATACGAATGGCTTATAATTTGTTTATTTCTACAATACAGTTCTTTCTATGGATCAATTTCTTGTTTTCTTCCACTTTTTGGTCAGTCTCCATAAGATCAAGCTTGATTGCTTTGCGGCCCCTTTAAATACAAGAAAGGCATTAGGTCTACGTCAGAGCGGTGAAGAGCGGCAACAGGCGTCGGCGGCAGGGCGGCGAGAGTAAACTATGACACTCTCGCCGCGTTCGGTGTGAACGCAGGCCTCCTCCGGACAGTGTCTCCACTCTTCGAGAGGCACCTTTATGGCAAGGAGCTCCCAAACTCTAATACCTAATGTAGCAGGGTAGGTAGACCCTCCCTTATTTTGATGTCAGAAGATTGTTATCCTATCTGTTGCTATCCTATTTGGGTTTATATAGGGCTGATCCGTCAGTTGGATGTGTCAGTCTCATTAGCCCTTGCCCCTTTCTGGCCATGGCGTTCAACAAGTTTGTAGATTTGTGGTTAATTCAGTCACGATTTGCTTTTTGGGTGGATTCTGTATGTCAACTGTAAAGGTAAGCATTACATCAGCATGGTTTAGCATCTTTTTGTGTTCGCTTGTTATATTAATGTTATTGTTTTTGTATTTATAACCACATGAGGCGTTGAATGGTTAATAGATGCAATCTGTGTTTGGTCAGACTAGGGTACAAACTTGCATCTAATGGGAGCTTTTAACCATCTGTAGAAGGTAAGCTATGTTCGTATTTTGTTCTAGCAATCCATTGCTCCAATATGGTTCCAGTTTTATTAGTAGCTGTATTATCCAGTATGCGTCCTTTGCTGTGTTTCATCACTATTAATTCACCCTTCCTGAAAAACTCCCTCCACGCCGCGTACAGCGTAAATTAACATCTTCCTTGGTGGGGAAAGCGTTTCAGGTAGTGGGTCAGGCTGGTGTGACCCTGCACACCATGGCGGTTTTGCAGGCCTACCTGGCTGACCTGCTGAAGGACTTGAGCACCGGCGGGGCTATTGATGAGAGGGCATTTGCAGAGCTACGCCGAGCCACAGATCTGTCTCTCCGTGCAACCAAGCCGATGGCCCGTGCTGTTGGCCGTTCTATGGCTGCCATGGTATCCACGGAGAGGCATCTGTGGCTGAACCTCACGTGCATCATGGATAGGGATTGTGCTGTCCTCCTTGATGACCCCGTCTCACCTTCTAGCCTTTTTGGCGACGCTGTTAATTCCATCGGCACTCGGTTTTGGGAGGTGAAACAGGCCTTTGGGAGGTTTCTTCCTCACCGTGCTCAAGAGTCGGGACCGGGTGGCCGACATTAGGCGTGAGGTGCAGAAGGAGAGCGTGACCAGCCGGGCACCCCCTCGTAAAAGACTGAGGTGGGGCTTGTCGCTCTCCTCAATCTGCCTCAAAAAGACCGGACCTGAGTTGCTTCCTATTCCCTGCTGATTTCTGTGCATTTTTGGATAGGAATTATTAAAATAGAAGAAGGAATAAAAAACTCAAAAATAGTAATAAAAAATAAAAATTATAATAAGATGAAGAAAAAGAAAAAGTGCTTCCGGTTCACTCCTATTCATAACCAGCAGGTGCACCTTATCGGAAGATGTCACCTGACCCAGGTTATAAGCCAAAGTATTTGTTACACACAGGCTTCACAACCGGAGAACAAAGAAATGTTTCCATAGCGTTTTCACGCATTTTCCTCACTTGGTCATGGTGCTGTCTTGTCACTGTGTGCAGTGTTGTGCTTTGTTTAACAGGAAACTACAGCGATCGCAGTATGTTGGTGGTGAAAAGTCTTCGCAGTGCTAAGAAAATAACCGCTTTGTAACTCAACTAAAGAAAGTGGAATGTCCTGTGAACCATGTGCCTCTAAAACTATATCTCCCCTTTTTTTTGTGAAATGAAGTTTTTTTTATATATTTTTTTTTGTTTATATAGAGATATGTTGTTTATCTTTGAGGCCTCTTTTCAATTTTCTCTTTATCTTTTTCACCTTTCTTCTCAGTTTTCTTTTCTTTTTTCACTTCTCTTTTCAGTTTTCTCTTTTCTTAATCTTTTCAATTTTCTATACCAGAGCAATTCTCCCAGACCTGGTGCTCTCTAAATGTTTGCACATATTGTGCTGGTTTTTTGGGGTTTAAATAACCTGTGCAGTCCTCGGGCAAATGCATTGCATTGGCAAGCAGCACTGGATGATGGCTTTTTCTTCATCTTATAATAACTTTTATTGTTTTATTACTATTTTTCAGTTTTTTTATTCCTTCTTCTATTTTAATAATTCCTGTCCACAAATGCACAGAAATCAGCAGGGAATATATTTAACCCTGTCACATTTGTACACATGTGGACAAAATTGTTGGTACCCTTCAGTCAATGAAAGAAAAACTCACAATGGTCACAGAAATAACTTTAATCTGACAAAAGTAATAATAAATAAGAATTCTATGAATGTTAACCAATGATAGTCAGACATTGCTTTTAAACCATGCTTCAACAGAATTATAAAAAAAATGAACTCATGGAACAGGCCTGGACAAAAATGATGGTACCCCTAACTTAATAGTTTGTTGCACAACCTTTTGAGGCAATCACTGCAATCAAACAATTCCTGTAACTGTCAATAAGACTTCTGCACCTCTCTGCAGGTATTTTGGCCTCCTCACTCCTCATGAGCAAGCTGCTCCAGTTGTTTCCGGTTTGAAGGGTGCCTTTTCCAGACAGCATGTTTCAGCTCCTTCCAAAGATGCTCAATAGGATTGAGGTCAGGGCTCATAGAAGGCCACTTTAGAATAGTCCAATGTTTTCCTCTTAGCCATTCTTGGGTGTTTTTAGCTGTGTGTTTTGGGTCATTGTCCTGTTGCAAGACCCATGACCTGCGACTGAGACCCAGCTTTCTGACACTGGCCAGCACATTTCTCTCTAGAATCACTTGATAGTTTTGAGATTTCATTGAACCCTGCACAGATTCAAGACTGTGCCAGATGCAGCAAAGCAGCCCCAGAACATAACAGAGCCTCCTCCATGTTTCACAGTAGGGACAGTGTTCTTTTCTTCATATGCTTCATTTTTCCGTCTATGAACATAGAGCTGATGTGCCTTGGCAAGAAGTTCCATTTTTGTCTCATCTGTCCACAGGACATTCTCCCAGAAGCTTTGTGGCTTGTCAACATGTAGTTTGGCATATTCCAGTCTGGCTTTTTTATGATTTTTTTTCAACAATGGTGTCCTCCTTGGTCGTCTCCCATGTAATCCACTTTGGCTCAAACAACGACGGATGGTGCGATCTGACACTGATGTTCCTTGAGCATGAAGTTGACCTTGGATCTCTTTAGAAATCTTTCTGGGCTCTTTTGTTACCATTGGGATTATCCGTCTCTTTGATTTGTCATGAATTTTCCTCCTGCGGCCACGTCCAGGGAGGTTGCCTACAGTCCCATGGATCTTAAATTTCTGAATAATATGTGCAACTGTAGTCACAGGAACATCTAGCTGCTTKGAAATGGTCTTATAGCCTTTACCTTTAACATGCTTGTCTATAATTTTCTTTCGAATCTCCTGAGACAAATCTTTCCTTTGCTTCCTCTGGTCCATGTTGAGTGTGGTACATACCATGTCACCAAACAACACAGTGACTACCTGGAGCCCTATATATAGGCCCACTGACTGATTACAAGATTGTAGACACCTGTGATGCTAATTAATGGACACACCTTGAATTAACATGTCCCTTTGGTCACATTGTTTCCAGTATTTTCTAGGGGTACCATCATTTTTGTCCAGGCCTGTTCCATGAGTTTATTTTTTTAAATAATTCTGTTGAAGCATGGTTGAAAAGCAATGTCTGACATTCATTGTTTAACATTCATAGAATTTTTTTAAATTATTACTTTTGTCAGATTAAAGTTATTTATGTGACCATTGTGAATTTTTCTTTCATCGACCGAAGGGTACCAACAATTTTGTCAGCGTGTGTATTTTTTGTGTTACTAATAACATTTTGTGTTCTTTTGTAGGATATGTGTTTTGAGGAATTCATTTTTATCTTTTTAATTAAAAAATCTTTTTAATCTTTTGTTGATTACTTTTTTTAGAGCATGTCAGTTAAATCTCTTGACAGGTCTTGGTTGCTCAAATAAGTAACATTAATTATGTATTGACGGTGCAGTAACTACAAATTTTTAAGATACACTTTTAAAATTATTTATTTGACACAACATTAGGTTGGATTTGTTATCTATTAATCGACCTTGATTAATCAAAGGTTATCTTAATATGACTGCTCCAAAAGGAAATCCCTGGAATGGGAATTGCCCACATAAGGAAGGGTGTGTGTCTTAATCTCACTCATTTCTTGAATTCAATAGGTTGTCAAACAGCAGTATTACAAAATATATTTTCTCCCTATTATTTCTAACCCCATGGGTGATATGCATCTTTCTTTATCTCATGTTCTCTACTCAAAGTCTGTGAGTTTTCCGCATCTTAGCTGTTCCTGTCACTGCACTCTCCTGGACAGAGAGCTTTTCTGGAGCTGCTCTCCAAATCTCACGTTGTCTCCACTTATTTTTCAGGCCATGTGACTTAGGATTGCTACATCTATCAGCAAATATATAATGAAGATAGAATTCACACCATCAGCACTCAACATAGCCTAACCTACACTTCTGGGAGGGTATATCTTTTAGAAGACTGCTGTTTATCCATCCAGGAGAAGTTCTGTCCTGCAATATCCTGGAATCTTGTCATGGACAGAAACCTGATCAGCAATTTTAATGTTTTACTTTTTTATTTGTCTTTCTTCTATTAGGATATGAAGTAAGTAAATTAAGTTTGTTAATGAAGTAAAAATAGAAAGCGAATATTTTGACACTTCTGACACTCTGAGGGTTTCAAGAGCTTTTATTACCCAGGGTACAGTGGGCCGGTCTTTACACTTTTACCACTGTATGTGAAGCGAATCAGTTTTTAGGATTTCTGAATTTCATTACAAGTGACTCCTCCTGTTGAGATGCATGAAAAAAGCATCAGCCTTCATGACCTTGTGAGTTTCCATATAAGAAGACAGCGGCAGTGAACACTGTATTTACTACCAATCTGAACAACTCTACAAGGATCAGGATGTTGAGACTTCATCTCACTTTAATCCTTGGTAAGTTTATCCAATACATCTGGCTTGTTCTTAGTATTCTTATATAAGTTCCACATTTTATATATGGAGTGTATGCATAGGAAAGACAAGATTTAAGAAACAAAACAAACAGCTCAAAAACAAACAAATAAACAAGGAATATAAAATCTAATAGCTTATTTTACTATGAACACTTTCTAGTAAACAGCTTAACAGTTTATAGTACTTACTAAAACTTAATCATTCTTGATGTAGTGACTTTCCAAAACAGGAATAGGAATCACCTTTTCATAAAAACTAACATTCTGAAACTGAGATTAGGAATATGGAAAAATGGTTGTACCTTTAAAAAAAAAAAAAAAAATTATGTATAAACATATTTAGGGCTCAGGATTGTGCAGTATAGAGTTACATTTCCTTTTTCTTTCTCTCTCTCTCTCTCTCTTTTTTTAGCACAAAACAGGTGATATAATGAATTCAATTTTAGTCAATTTTAATCAAAAATTAGAAACTGGGTCACATACAGTAGGCAAAGGAATAGCACAGATACACATGATCATGCATTTGTATGCCATTTTTGTTTGTTATTAAGACCAAAAAGTAATAATAATATGTTCATTTGAGAGTTCTACATAATTCCTATATTAACATAGCGGTAAAACTTACCTTTTTTAAAAAGAAACTATTGTTCTAACTGACATATCTAAAAACAACAACAACACAAATAAAACAAATACACAGTTTGGAGTCTAAAGCCTCCCCATTAACACACACCAACAAGGCTTCTATATAAGCACACACATATATAAGTTTTTTTTTTTTTTTAAACCATCATTGACCTGTACTGTGTTGAACCACATATCTATGCTGCGTGGGTTTTAAGGGTTAAAAATGATGATAGTGTTTCTACTCTGTATAACTAGTGTTCTCAAGGGATATGTGTTTTTTCAATGCCAGTAAAATGAAAGATTTAATTTACGCTTCCCAGTATTTGAAGGGGAAATCTATACCAGGTGGATTTAACCTGTACATGCAATTAATTTACAAATTTAATAGTTTACTACACAGACAACAGCCAAGTGCATCTTTATTAATGCATTTATTAATTAGCTCAATGTCTAGCAACCAATATGTAAAATGTTTCAAACCCAAATTTTCAAACCGTAAATATGTAAAAATTAACAGTCGGTTTGCTGTGACTTCCAAAATTGTACCCGAGATGCTTGGCATGTTCTCCACAACTTCTCTCTGTTAGTCAAACATACTGTGCCACATGGTGTGCCATGTTTCTTAAAATATTTAGGTAGGTATTCTTGGTAAACTTTGGCAATATTTCTTAAACATCTTATTATTATTGCCTTTATTATTTTAATTAAACAATGTTTAAAAAGAAGTATTTTAGATAAAGCATTCTTATTTAAATGGGCAAAATTTATTGGGCCCAAGAACCATTTTTACAGTGTGCTGTTTAAGAAGTGTATGAAGAAGCTGATGGATTCAATTCAAAATTATAAAACTGAACACACAGAAAAAAAACTGACCAGTTGTTTTTCCCACATTCAAGATTTTTATATATACATTATCTTAGTATTGTGACACAATTATGATCTTACATTGAGATTTTTTTGACTGTTTCACTTCTTGATTAAGGACTTGCTGACTTCAGGAAAATGCTAGGACTGGAGAGGAACTTGCAAACTGTTGTACCCAGACAGAAACATTTTACAGTTGAGTTTATTTTATGTTTAATTTTAATTTTTTTTTTGGTATTCAAAAAGTTCACCCCGCAGTTCAAGACAATGTTTTATCTTTCGTATTATAAGACATACGATAAGATATTTTAAAAAATTATATTTATTTATTTATTTGCCAAATTGTCTGCCAAATGCCTGAATGCAAAATGTTAATCTAAATTTGTTTATTTAATATTAGCAATAAAAACACATACGAGGGGCATTTAATTCAAACTGAGACTTTTGATTGTGCATAACAGAACACAGTTCTGAGAGTGAAAACTCCTTTTCATTCTCTATATTATCCCAGTGTATCACTACTTCTTGGATACCATCATGGTAGAAAGTTTTCTCAGTATGCCGGAGCCATGGCTGGACTGCCTGCTTCATGGCCTTCAGGAACTGGCCTTCCAGGAACTCCATCAAATGACAATAAGTAGTATACACGGTGCAAAATTCCAACAGACTCATTACAAACACAGTATAATTTTAACAGCATTGTGTATGAGAAGCACAATGCCCTTGAAAAAGCAAACTGCAATATACTGAATCACAAGCAATATACAGTGATATTTAGCTATATTCCAGGTTAGCCAATGTTTATTTTAATAATCTTTTAATTTAAGTTAATTTAATTTGGAAAAGCATAGCTTTGGGTTTTTCACCATATGGTTTTAATGAAGTGTCTCATCTTCACTTCTTTTTTTCTCTCCATAGTCAGTGTTCTTAGAGCTCCTTTGCTGGCTGGTGAGTGTTTTTATATATACTGTATAAAAGGTATGCATTAAGGTTAACATTTATTATCCTGATTATGGTTGAGAGATTTCAAAAATTTATAGTCAAAATGCAAGCATGTTCCATAAGCAACAAGAGAGAAAATGTAGTGTACTTGTTTTTTTCTTTTTTGAGTGACCTCCTGGTTTACAGAAGACATATTAAGGAAGTAAGAATAAAAGCATGTTTAACTGGTCTTTCTTTCAGGAAACAGATTATTTTCTGCACTAAACGAAACCGCACGATGTAGGAAGTCATTCTTTTTTTTTGTTCCCTTTTTAAAAAAAAAAAGAATTCATAATTAATAATTCATAATTAATTAATGTATATAATTATTTAAACCTTTATACTTAGCATGCATGCTTTACTAAAAGTCAATTCCGAATAAGACACAAATACAATACCAAAAACATAGAGTACAAAATATATTCTTATATTAAAGTAAAGTAATCATTGGCACAGAATGGTGGAAATTATAGCATTTTATGAAATCATACATAATTCACACTAATATACCGAAACTATTTTGACAAATAGAAAGTAGGACTATATACAGAGCGAATATTAGAGGCAGTTTAATAAACTATGTCTACTTCCTCATTAATATTAGAGGATGTGGTATTGAGGCAGTTCCAATCATCAGTGGCTTCGAAGCATCCCTGTGATCTAATAATGCTGTCACTAGTGAACTGTTTGATAGTCTTCATTACCTTCTCTGCCCTGCTAACTGCTGTAGCGTATGCTGGTGCAAGCAGTATGGAGTGATGGTCAGAAGAGCGAGTTGAAGAAGAGCAACTGAACTCATTACTTATGCATTTGGAACGGAGCTACAGCATTTGTCCAAAATCTTTCCACGGCGGGTCTTGCATGTAACATATTGGTGAAAGCTTTCAATGTCTTGTCCACTGAGCAGTGATTGAAATCTACCAGGATGAATTTGGAAAACTTAGGAGATATGGCTTCAAATCTGTACTTTTTAAATTTTGACTGTTCCTGCATTAGCTCTAGGGTTTGTGGGGACATCTGGCAGTTCAATGTCCATACAGTAGTTCATAGCCTCCCCTTGATGACTGTTGAACACCAGCGTGTGTTTACATAAAGATACGTACACCAACACTGCCATATTGTTTCCCTGTGAGGTCACTATCACAATCGAGTCTCAGGGGGTCCCGAAAACATCTATATGCAAAGACTTATTGCCATCTTTCTAGTTGAGCCAAGTCTCAGTAAATGCAAGGAGTGAAGCTGTCCTGTATTCATTCCTATAATTTATGTTTGCAGAGTTTACAGAGGGAAGAGGACAGTGTTTACCTCTCTCCCATTTAAGTGGTTCAAACTCCATTTTCCCCTCCCTTATTTTTCCTGCCAGAAGATTCCTCTTGGTATTAAAAGGTCCAGTAGGTCCAAATTCTGGAATAGGGTCAATCTGCACTCATCAGATGACACTCTTTTCTGTTTACGCTCCAAAGTCCAACTTTTACACTCCATTGCAGAGGAGTCTCACTATAGTTTTCTTAAGGCCACACAGCTGTTTAGTCCCAGTCCTGTGAATTCTGATCACATTTTGTGTGCGTTTCACTTATTTTATCTGACCGCATTTCTTCTGTGGTTGAGGGTCCTACACCATCGTTCCACGTTTAAATAATGTTGTGGACATTTCAGAATTCCAGTCATTTTAGTGATCTTGCTATTTTTATGTACTACAGTACTGTAAATGCAGACCAACAATTAACCCTATATGTGACGGAGCAGTCTAGGCTTTTAGAAAAGACAATCAATAACTAAATTAATTCCGATTACCCCACCCCAGATCTAACCCGGGGAAATGTTTACCTATATTATTACAGGATTTTGATGTTAAAAAGGAGGTTAAACACACGTTCGGTCCCTTAGAATAATAGACAGGAGACGTGGGTAAACAATCAAATACATCCACTTTATTAATATATAAAAAATCTTCTAAAACAGTTAAAAGACCCTTCCGCTGAGGCAGATAAGCGGTATCTAGCACACAAAACACAAACAATTACTTGAACCAAAAGGATAAATAAACTACAAGGAAAGAAGAAAGACAAATCAATGAAACACTAAACAAAACTGAAAATAAGATTTATTTACATTAATCAACAAGACTAACTGACCATCACCAGGGCTGAGGCTCCCAGCAGTAAGAGAAAGGGCGTTCTACTTCTCGTAAGACACTCCACTACACACCACAGTGCACTCATTCACACTAGCACACACAGTGAGGGAAGCCACCACCGCAAGGCCAAGCGCATTCGACTGTAGAGACCTCAGCTCCTGGGAATAAACAAATAAAAATAAGTACAAAACCACACCAATCACAGTATGGCCATGTCAAAAAAAACAAAGATATATCAACACAGTTGAAATGCATAAACCAAACAAATCAAATAAAGAAATAAAATAAAAACGAAGGCAACTTATACAGCTTAGCTTACCCTCAACGGATTAGATATGCTCAAAAAGGGCACATCAAATACCGAAGCGGAGAAGTAAAATATACAACAGACCCAGGCACTACAGCTTCTGTTGGTTGCGGCATATGACTGTTGGCAACATTGGTACAGGCCTCGAGTTAGCAATCACCATTTCAACAGTGAACTTCTGGAAGCATGCCAAAGCAATTTAGGTCTCAATACCGGCGATAACCAAGCAAATGTGAAAGGACGCAAAAGGCAGACAATGAGATAAGATGCCGGGAGGTGATGAAGCCGGACACGCTAAAAGCGAACCGGCATGAAGAGCAACAGCACTGAAACACTTGAGATGAAGCTGGAAGCACTGCAAATGAAACTGGACGTGCAAGCAGAAGGTGCTCACAACAAAGGGTGGGAGCTAAAGCTAAAGCTGGCAGCAAAAGGGAGAATCCTAAAACGGATACAAGTTAACAGTTATTAATAAAATATTAACACCTTATTTCCCAAAAATAACATTCTTCTACTTACCGGCACGCCACCCAACAGCGGATACACACAACAGAGACGAAATAGTCAGTCTGAACCCTCAAATCCAGTCACACAGATTCAATCTAAGGTCTAAAAAGCATGATTTTCAGAACACAGCTCGGCCAGCATTCGCCAAGTAAAGAAATTATCCAAAAAGTTACCTGTAGCAGTCGTAGCAAATGCACACAAAGAGAGGACGACAAGCATGACGCATCTCCAGCTGCAATCAATCAGCCCCTTAAATCGTGTCTGCAGCGCTCTGATTGGCCAATCACACTGCCACTCAAAGTGGCTCTGTTACACCTATTAACAGTTTTTGCCAATCGGTGAACTACTGAGATTTATTATTGTTAATAATAACATACAATTTTCTTTTTGTCTTAGATGGCGCTAACATTCGACTTGTTGGTGGCAGTCACTCCTGCTCTGGTAGAGTGGAAGTCTATTATAAGAACCAGTGGGGAACAGTGTGTGATGATGACTGGGACATTAGTGATGCACAGGTGGTGTGTAGACAGCTTGGATGTGGTGATGCTGTCAGCGCTAATCAAAGTGCTGCCTTTGGTCAGGGAAGTGGCCCAACATGGACAGATGATGTTCAGTGTTCAGGAAGTGAAAGGAGCATCACACAGTGCTCTCATAATGGATTTGGAATACACAACTGTGGCCATAGTGAAGATGCTGTGTCATCAGTGTGATCTTTATATTGTATTGGATATAACACAAAGATTTTATGCATTTATAGATACATTTAATGTTACTGAAATATTACTGAGATCTATTATTCTCTCATTTATACAGAAAACCATATAAGATTTATACATTTTTAAATTGTGGAGCATTCATGAGAAAGCTGTTAATATAGAAATCGTAGTGACGTGTAAAATAAATAAATCTATACATATTATAAAACTGCAAACTTGCCATTTCTCTACATTGAAGATATTTGTGAAAAAAATAGGTGGACAAAAGATGAGTAATATAACACATAAAGATGGTTTTAGGAATTTTTGTCTGTCTCTTTGTCTGTTTGTGCACATATTACGTAAAAATGAATAAACTTATTTGGCGAAGCTAAAAGTAACATACAGTATAGAATTTGTTTCATCGCAATCAGCCCACAGGATGAGAAGATATGCTAATTTGAAATTGAAATGGAAAATGCCCTCATATCATTAAAACATCGACCTTGAAAGAAGCATTAGTTTTTCTCAAAATTCAACAGATGGCGCTGTACATTAAAAAAAAAAAAACAGTTGGTTATGACTGTGCAATTGGAATCTACTTAATAAGGGCGATTTCACACCTTTATTCTGTGCACTTGATGGTTACAAGTAAATATTTTAGTTTACTTTAGTTCCAAAATTCAACAGATGCCATTGTATACTTTCTTTTTCATGCAATGAGTTATGAGTGTACAATTAAATTCCACACGAACAAAGTCACAGGCACATCTTAAATCTATAAAATTGTCTATGGCCAGTCTTTGGTTTTGATTCTTGTGTTACTCTACAGTACATTACAACTCATAACCAAACCTGCTAAAAAAAGAAGTCTAAGCTTTAAAAAAAAACAATTAATTTATCTTTTTTTATATAATTAATCGAGTTCATAACCAGATCAGACTGGTGGATGATACGAGTAACTGTTGTGGTCGAGTGGAGATCCAGCACAAAGCCCAGTAGGGAACAGTGTGTCTCTCTGGAACCGAGAGCTACATAGATCAGTGCTCACACAGAGGATTTGGAATAGAGAACTGTGGACATGGTGAAGATGCTGGAGTCGTGTGCTCGAGTAAGTTGTTACTGTTTGTTTTAGCAAAACACTGTTTAAAGTGAATACATATACAAATAAATTATATATACTTCTTAACTCTAAGATTTGCAGACTCCCACACTGACTCGGATCTCCCCAAACTCTGTGGTCTCACCTGGAGAAGTCCTTCAGTTCAGATGTTCCACACCCAGCCCAACATGCATCTCTGTAGACTTCAGTTTATATAAAACTGGGACATTAATAAAGAAGCAAACTGCAGAGACTACAACAACATTTACTCTGACTGTAGATGAATCACATCAGGGCCAGTACACCTGTGACTACACATACAGGAAAAGTAACTCCACATCATCCAGGAGCAGCTCCATTACCATCACTGTGGGTAAGAGACTTTTTCAAGTACTAGACAATATTTGCATTTCTGTTTGTAGTTCTGTAATGTTGACATTTAATAAGGCTGACGTAAATATAGGCTCCTTCCACTTGGCACTCAGTGGATCCAACATCACCAGGACTCAGTCAGCTCTTAACCACTCAGCTGTCTTCCTCTTTCCTGAGGCAGATTTTGTCCATCAGGGAAACTACAGATGTACTTATGAAGTTAACGTGTCTTCACGCTCCTTTACCTCCACTGACACTGAACCCCTGTTCATCACTGTGAAAGGTACGGTAAAATAAAGTAGATACAATTCCAGGAGATATTGTGGAATAGAGGCACAATGTCACACCTCTTTTCCTCATTTTAGCACATAGTTACAAAAACACGAGTCTATATATTGCCTGTGGTTCAAGTGGGCACGGCTTGGGCCAGTCGGTGCAGCTTCATACATGTACTCACAGACACAGAGGATCTTTTAAGCATAAACTTCAAAGCCAGTATCACTCCTGTGTTAGTTCCACTTATATCAGAAAAATAATAGGTGCCAGGGTTTATTTTTAAAAATCAGGATTATGATGATGATGATGATGATATTAATTATAAAGATGGTTTCTATCTCAGCATCTCTGGCTCTCTTCATTGGTGCTGGAGGAACAGCTGGACTGCTTCTCATCCTAGTTCCAGTCATCATTTGCTTCGTGAAAACAAAGAAAAAAAAGGCATTTCAAGTGGATAAGAAAAAAGATTCACAGCGTGAGTTGCAAATGTCATAAAAGTTTCATGACATCTAAACCATTTCATTTTAAACATGAAATTAATACAGGTTCATGTTCACAGGATCATTGTCGTATGTTATTGTTTCTATATTAACCTAACCAGAGACTTGGAGAGATATCTCACATTATTGATGAGGGAACAACTATTTATACAGTAGCTGCTATAAGAAGTGAGATTAGGAACTATCCTGCAAAATCATTCATGACAAGTAACAATTCATGAATTAAAGAGTGTATTTGATTTGATTAAGAATAAAAAAAAATCAGCAGCTATCAAATGCCAAAGCATAAGAAGACTAAAGACATTTGGGATGTGATAACCATTTATTGCTGATTATACCCCCCCCCCCCCACACACACACACATTTTCTCTCTAATAGGCAGACATTCTTCTTGTTGAAATTAAGTATATTTATATATAAATATTAAATTATAAACTTCTACGTATTTTGTAGGTTTGGGAAACGCATATGAGAGAACCCAAGGAGAGATTGAGACAGACGCTGAAGACGCCATCTACCAGACAGACGCCAGTTTCCAACAAATGGAGGATTCAGAGGACTCGGATAACGACTACATTAATTTTAATGCTCATGAGCAAAGATGGGACCCAGCAAATGACTATGACGATGAGGAAATTTATGCAAACTGTTTAACGTAACAAGGAAAATTATTAAATCAATCTTCCAGTAACAATAACTTGGTAAACTTTTATATATTTCATTTGTCAATATATTATTATTAATTATAGAAGATTTAGTTAGATGTTTATTTTTAATACGTTTTTTTGTTTTCTCTTACTTGCTCCATACACATAACTTTTACTACTAAATTACATCAAAATATTTAGAAAGAACATTATATATTTTAATAGTAGACATTGAAATGCATCAATAAAATAATTATTCAGTGTATATCAAGTCTAGTTTTTGCTGTTTTCAATTACAAACCACAAAAACACTTCATTGTTCATTGGTTCATTGTACATTTAAACCAATCTTTGAAAAAAATTATTACATTCTTTATTAGATTGAATTTGATTAGTCTAAAACAATTATAGTTTGTTTGATATCAAATTAGATATTGTGAGTTAAATTTTTTTATTTACTTTATTTTTTCACCTATCTATAATATTTAATAAACCTTATGTCACAAAGGTGTAGGTGAGGCATAAATGCAGAGGTCTCATTGTTATTAGAGAATGATTATTTTATAAAGAAAACAGGGGAAAACAAACATAAACACGAATCAAAACACGGGAAACTCGAACTAAACTTTACTGACATTAACTGGTTTAAATTAACAGTTGGAAGACATGAAAGAGAACTTAAACAAGCTATTTATAATGAAACTAATAACCAACTCGGTTCAGGTGCGCGCCCACGTCACCTGACCGAGATGTAAACTGGGAACTGAAGTAACAAAATGGAACTTAAGAAAACTACAAACAAAATCTCAGGGCGCCCTCTAGGGGTTATCCCTGACATAACCCCTCTAAGGGCTCAACTCCGGGGCGCCACAGGAGGTCCAGGGCATCCCCCACAGGGCCAATGTCTGCCCTCCTAACACAGAGGCTGGCTCCTTTGTCCTCTGGGCAGGGTGGCACGATGCCCCCGTGGAAGCAGGGCGGCGGAGGCGGAGGAAGCGCGCAGTCCTCTTTGTTGCAGGGCAGCGGAGGAAGAGAAAGCTCATCATCCTCGCTGAAGCAAGGAGGCGGAGGAAGAGGAAGCTCGCTGTCCTCTACGAAGCAGCACGGTGGTGGAGGAAGCGGAGGCAGCTCGCTGTCCTCCTTGCTGCATGACAGCGGCAGCTCGCTGTCGTCGCTGCAGCTGCAGAGCTCGCCTTCGTTGTCGCAGTTATACGGCAGGTAGAAGAGCTCACTGTCGTCGCTGTCACAGGTCATCGGAGCTGGCAGGTCTGGGCCTTCTCTGAGGCTTAGTTGCGTTAGAGCATGGCTACCTGCTCCTGCAGGTATCAAATGTGCACTTCGTTCCTTTCAGCGCACTGCCCAAAGCTGCTCCAGTCAAGCTGGGAGGCTGCTCCTTGCTGCCTGTACCACTCACACTCCGTTCTCACCTGAGGCTCGGAGTGGGGCGTCTCTGCACCCTGGTTCCTGCCAAACATAGATCTCCTGGTCTTTACCCTCCGGTGGGTGCGGGGACTCACGTCAGCATGCGTTGTATCGCCAGCTGGCAGCCATCCCAGTTCCGCTGCTCATTCAACATCTCCTGCTCCGCCTTGACCGGCGTCTCCCTGCCAGATCTCCTTCTCCTTGCTCTAACTTGCCGTTTGCCGCTACACAGCTTGATAAACCTCACGCTCTCCACGTCGGCTTCCCACGGAACAAACATCATAGCCCCCCAAAAGAAACTCCCGGGGAGGCTCCTCCGCTATGCCTCTGGTTCGGTCTTGCAATCTGTCACAAAGGTGTAGGTGAGGCATAAACGCAGAGGTCTCGTTGTTATTAGAGAATGATGTTTTTATTTTATAAAGAAAACACGGGAAAACACAAATCAAGACACGGGAACCTCAAACTAAACTTTACTGACATTAACTGGTTTAAATTAACAGTTGCAAGACACGAAAGAGAACTTAAACAAGCTATTTATAATGAAACTAATAACCAACTCGGTTCAGGTGAGCACCCACGTCACATGACCGAGATGTAAACTGGGAACTGAAGTAAAAAAACAGAACTTAAGAAAACTAAAAACAAAATCTCAGGGTGCATGGCGCCCTCTAGGGGTTATCCCTGACATCTTATGAATATCACTTTGGGATTTTGGCTCAAAAAAAGATAATCTTGCTTAAAATTATTATTTATCTTTCTTTTATGTTTTTGTCATAATTAGTCTTATTACTACTTAAATATAGTTAAAATGTATTTTTTTAAAGTTCAGTTTTTTTATGAATTATTTATTATTATCGTACAGCACTTTGGTCAACTTCTGTTTTTTTTTTTTCATGTGCTATAAGTATATATATTTTTAATAATCATGTGTTCCTTTCTAGTAACAATGATTTTGGTAAAAAAAAAACATAAAACATAATTCTCTGATTAACTAATATTTGAATTTTAATCAAAAAAAGCTGAAATTCTCTATTCAAAGAAAAGCATTTCCATAAGATGTATGTGTGTATAAATGGATGGATGGATGGATGAGTTGCTCCAGCCAGTGAGTAAACTGAGACTTATAAACTTATGTCCTTTTTTCACATTTTCTTTAGTCTTTCTTATTTTGTTCTCTTTAATGCCTTATTTGAGCTACTGTTACAAACCCGCAACATGTTGGTCGCTGTGTGTGTTTTATGTGTCTGTGTTGCTGTGCTTTGTCGCGTGCGCGTGTGTATATTGTATCCAGGTTGCGCGCCGAACCGGATCCACTCCAGATTTTCCAACTGCCACTACACCGGCAACTGTCTGACCTTCCACACGTGCGCTTCCGCCCTGAGTGACGTCATCAACCATTCATAAACCGGAGAGAGACGCGAGAACGGGGAGGCGTGTAGGCGAAGTGTTGGTTGTTTGCGAGAGTTTTGTTGTGATTTGTGAAATTGAGATTGGATTGGATTGTGTATTCTGGTTTTTGACTTTTGGCTTGCCTTTGACTTTGATTCTTGCTTTGTTCTTTTGGTTTGGTTGCTGGCTTTTTGTAAATTCTGTTTGTTTCTCATTTCACTGTATGTTTGTGCACTCACCGGGAGTAGGGGTGTGGCTGCCCATTATTTTTGGGGAAAGGGTTTTTGTTCACTGTTTTTGGTTTAGGAAGATAGGTAAGGCATCTGTATTTTTGTTTTTCTCTTTGCTAGGTAAGTTAGCTTTTAAAATACAGATACCGTTTTGTTTATTATTTTGGTCCACTCTGAAGCCGTGCCTGGTGTTGTGGATGTGCCTTTATTTGCATGTGCTATTGGTCAAGCAATACAAACCTCACTTGCTTGTAAATTACCATATGTCTTGTTCTTTGTTCCATTACACCACTTTGTTCCACACTCGCCAATCATTTGCTGTATGGTCCAACCCTAGACTGGGATGTAACACTACTGTATCATTTTTCTCTTTGCCAAATTTGACATCCACCTTACCTTGTAATTTATTGTTATTGTCATTAATATTCTGACCATACAAACTAATATACTGTAAAAAATAAAGTCTACACTGTCATGATCCGGGCTCCTAGTCTGAGACACCAGTTTGTTTGTTTTTCCAGAGCAAAAAAAAAAAAATCTTCTCACGTGGTTCATCCTCTCTACAAGCTACACCTGTGTCTCATTAATCCATTTACTTAGGTTTCTCTCAGGTGCTGTTAGGTGACAGGCTGTTATGATATTCTTCTCTGCTCAGCCTTGATCAAATTCAAAGAAGAGGAGCTTGATTAACTTCTGTTTCTGTCACATTACCTGTCTGTTCCTTGCTTGTGATTTTGGTTTTGTGTGTTTAATAGTGATGAGAGTTTCTTTCTTAACCAGTATCTAATCAACATCTTATCTGTAAGTGTGCTTGTCTGCCTGCCTGCTGGACTGGCTGCCTACGCATGTCTTCTGTGCATAACGCGAATACCATCTGATCATCAATACTCAGGATTGGTAACTGGACTTTGCTTGACCATATGAATAGCTAACTTATGAATAGAGATTGTGAGGTGAGGCTATAATGAATATAATTCAACTCATTACCAAGTCTATTGAGCCGGATGGGGAGAATCAGTATGAAGTCCTTTTGTTATTATTTTATACTAGGTCACTTTACCTTCTATCGAATACTACCTTGCTTTAAAAATGTAGATCAGACAAGTGTTTGTAAAACAGTAGATGAAGTGATACAGTATTTACTTTATAATTAAAACCAATTGATGCCTCAAGGGCCAAGATGCTGGTAATTTCTCTCAATTTCATGCTTGGTAAATTCAACATTTTTATTAATGTGTGACATTCACTTTTTTACAGTTAAGTGTCGTCTTATAAGTATTTATACATATGTACAGTAAGTGCAGTAGTAGAGTAAATATTGTGCACCATGACTATGCAGTGGGAATATACAGTAACTACAAAGTAAGTAATGCTGTGTGCAAAAAGAAGATATAAGCAGAAATATAATGTCCATAACAGTTTTGTCCATTACAGAATTTGTCCATAACAGAATTTCAATTTGATTTGAATTTGAGTTATGTAAAGAATACTGTATGTGTGTTTATATATAAATGTACTGTAAAGCTATGTATATACAGTGTATATAGATTAAATATACAACATACAAAATTATTAGGTATCTAACAGTAAAATAGCTATATTTTTTATTTGTTTTTACTCTCCTCTTTTTTTCTTTTTTTAAAAACTTTTGATGCTTATTCAGCCCAAGTCTATTTCCCCTAATGAACACACCACTCAGCCATCAGAATCATTAGCCAGGAGTGGAGTAGCCAGGACTTTCAATGCTGTTCTACCATTAAACTGCTGGACAGCTAAGTTACAACACTTTAGTATTTATGAGAATGATGTTCTCTCCTGGACTTTTGGTCTAACGGGCAAGGCTCTAACCCATAGGGAAATAGGGAGCTGATGAGGAGGTAGAGGGAATATGTGGAGGCAAAAACAGCATTGAATGAAAAAAAAAAGATTTCAAACTCCTTCCTCAGCCAACCTGAGAGTGTTTTATGTGGAGGGAATCGTGATCTACAATTTACCATGAGAAACAATGGGAGACAAGGCAAAAAGGGGGATACCAGTGAAGAGTCCAGCATCCCTTTTAGACCAAATCAATTAGCTTTGCGATAAACATTTGGATTACATATTTCTAGCATAACCAAACTAATTGTCACGGTATGTGGTGCGAGCCATAACTGCAAGAGGATCCAGGTTTAACGAAAACGATGTTTATTTAAACAAAAGTGAGGGAAACCATACAACAAAGATAGCTTATAAACGGAAACTGAAAGTAAAACACGAATAAACAAAACAACAGCCACTACTAAACATTTACACATTTAACGACTTGTGATAAATTAACAGACACAAGACCAGGAACTGAATGAGACCAAACTATTTATAATAACATTAATTACCAACTCGGTTCAGGTGAGCGCCTCCCTGGTCATCTGACCGAGTTGCCCCATGGGAACTGAAGTCATAAACAAAGGAACTACAAACAATCACGGGCGCTTTGGCGCCCTCTAGGGGTTGTCCCTGACATTAATAAACTTTGTGATTCTTATTTTGAAGATATATGTAAAGAAAATGATCAATAATTAGATTTATGTATATCGGACCAATGAATCCAATTTGTTTTAAATTCATAATGAAGAGAATTCTGAATTAGTACTTAATAAGCCCAACTTACTTTAAATGCATTTAGACAATTGTTAATAATTTATATATATATGTATATAAATAATTAATTAACATTAATATATACACAAATATACAAGTTGCTTTACAAAAACACACCACCTTGTTTCATATTTAATTTATTGCATACATTTCATGCTTCAAGGCATATTTTAAGAATAACAACCAAAAACCGGATTTAAAAAAATGGTGGCAAAACACACTAGCCAGTGCTAGAGATATGCAGTTCCTCAATAAAAAAATGTGGAATTTAAGGTAGACAGATGAAACAGGTAAACCTGCTAACAGCACTGCTTACATTACAAAAACATTCAGAGACACAAGGCTCAGTGGTGTCTTTGCACTTACAATTTTCTATGCATGTTTAATTGCGAGATTTTGGTATAGAATGAACATTCCACAGCAAATATTAAATAGCTAAAATGAACAATAACTAAAGTCAACTTTCAAGCATTAAAGTTTAAAAGGTAACTTAAACAATACAAAGCACAGAACAAGTCGACCCCTTGCATTTTAAAAAGGAAATGTCTGTTAATTAATCACAGAAGCATCTTAATTTTCAGTGCTTGGACTTTTGGTGACAGTTTGGCATTCTATTGTTCCAACAGGATTTTCTGAAACACTTTAAATGTGCACCAGTTCCATAGGGTAGTACAGGTTAAATGCATGAATGAGTCCAAAAATCATCACATCCATGTGTGAAGGTTTTGCAGAACTCCAAACCCTCAAATATCACACTAACATCTGTAGGTTAATCCCCAGGTGCAGCACCCACTGCCCGAATGACATGATGCCTGTGGTCGTCTGTGCAATTCGCAACTCAGCCTTTGAATTTTCACAGTCCTGGAGATAAATAAAATGAATGAGTGGTCAATACCAGCCACAGTGATATTCATATACAGTGGAACCTCGGACTGCGAGTAACTCGGTTTACGAGTGTTCCGCAAGACGAGCAAAGATTTTTAATACATTTTGACTTGAAAAACAAGCATGAGTTTTTTGACACCGATACACACACACACACACACTCTCGCCTTTACACCCACCATCCCCGGCTTCACAAAGACACACACACACTCTGCTCTACACAGAAACTCTGCTCTGTCGCAATTCTTTTTTAAGGTAAGTTGCTGGTTCACTTGTTTGTTTGTTTTTTTTACTTTAGAGCAGTGATTCCGTTAGTAAAAAAATGTTAATGAAAGTGCTGCTTCACCTGCTGCTGCGATCGCTATCGCCGGTGCAGAATCATTCGTTCTTTTGTCACATGACTCCCACAGACGCTATGCAGTGCATTACACAGGAAACAGAATTGAGAGGTTCTTCTCATGAGTTTCTAGTCCGATTTGTTCACGCATAGTACATGATACAAGATACTCAGAGTAAAAGGAAGTAATTTCAGTGTATATGAACTTGCCACTTCATTCTCCCTAATTGTTAGTAGCAGTTTTTAAACAGTCTGCTATTGGACAGTTTAAAAAATTAAGTATGACAGTATAATGGTCATCAAATGATGTCTGCATTTTGCAGGTGCAGAAAACGCGGGTAAGGATTTGTAACCACCAAATAAAAATTCAAGTACAAAATCTGTGACCAAAATGTCGGATCATACAACAGAAGCAATTAATATTTAGCAAAATGTGCTTTCCTTACCTTGGCTAATACAAAAAAATAACTAAGTCATCAGAATCCCACGTGACTCCCTCCACTCGAACAAATCCAAAACTCATTGTTATGACCCTCCATACCACCCAGTTCTGTGGTGATCATAAATAAACCACTTGCCATCTGTCCAATAACAAAATGTTTAAAAATCGCTACTACCAATCAGGGAGGATGAAGCGGCAAGTCCATCTACCTCCGATACGCGTCACTTCTGTGGAAATTTCACACTACAGATATTAAATGTTGAATATTTTTACAACCAAAACTGATACTGAACTAAACATTTTCGCTCCCTGCGGTTTGGAATCACGCTTAACATGGCTGAACACCCTGTGAAGTATATGTCACATCGGAACACACCTGCTCAAACCTTACAAAATTCAACCGTTCGGAACACTCTGCGAAATCACCAGCACATCACTACCCCCATACGTTACCATGGTAACATAAGCCCCTCTAGTACCTGTCGCTGCTGCTGTGGAATTTTACACTACAGACATTAAATATAAATGTATATGTCTGTGATAGAGGGAAGACCCCAATTATCTTATTGGCTGTCCTCACTATCCACTGTAGGTTATTGCTGGCTGAGATGGCACAATTCCCAAATGAGACCAAGATGCAGCTGCTCAGGATGCCATTAACAGTCTCTCTATAGAAGATGGTTAGGATTGGTGGTGGGAGCTGGGCCTTTCTCAGCCTTCTCAGGAAGAAAAGGTATCGTTGGGCATTCCTGTACAAAGAGCACGGGACGGGTTTGTGGTGGTGGTGGGGTGAGATTCTCTGCCAAGTGGACAACCAGGAATTTGGGGCCTCTTGACGATCTCCTCAGAGGACCCAATCAGCAGAGAGTGATCGCTCTGTGTCCTCTTGAAGTTATTGAAGCTGTGTGTCGTGGGGGGGGGGGTCCCAGTGCTCAACGTGGTGGTGCTGAAGGTGCAGTTTCCGATCCACACTGTCTGAGGCCTTCCGGTCAGAAAGTCCAGGATCCAGGTGGGAGGTGTTCAAGCAACAGGTTCAGCTTCCCGATCAGGTTTTGAGGGGACGATAGTATAGAATGCTGAGCTGAAATCTATGTACAGAATTCAAACGTAGGTATCCTTTTTGTCAAGGTGTGAGGGCCAGATGGAGTGTGGTGGAGATTGCATTATCCGTGGAATGTTTAGGACAGGGGTGGGCAATTATTTTTCCCCAGGGGCCAAATGAGAAGCAGAAAATATTGTAGAGGACCGGATGCTTCGTCTCGTAATGCCGACTCACGTTGTACTCCATGAACACGGCGACCTGCTCTCCACAAACTAAACACACGGGTTTACCCCCGACTTCAGTAAATAAATATTTAGTAGTCCATATTTTCATGAAACCACAGCCTTCAGCATCCACCTTTCTTTTTTAGACATGTGCAAACATTTTGAAGAGATACCATTACAATGACTTGTTGCTAATCACATGCACTCGGACTTGTTTCAGAGTACCTGTACGTAAACGACGCACGCACACAGTAAACAGGTTCCAAAGTAAAAGCACTGCTGTTTTAGTCCATGCATTATGCAAAATTTATGCAAAAGTCGGTTTTATTTTCTTAATTCCAAGCAACCTTTCGCGGGCCAGTCAGAGTCGGGCCGCGGGCCGTATTTGGCCCCCGGGCCTTAAAATGACCGGGTCTGGTTTAGGACAATACACAAACTGCAGCGGACCCATTGAGGGTCGCAGCCAGATCTTCATCTGTCTCATGTTGAGCGTCTTGAAGCACTACATAATAATATGTGCAATAGGAAGTGTGGAAAAATTTTATTGACATTTAGTTGTATTGAAGTGTGAGGCACAGTACCAAATACCCAGAAGGCCTCTGTTCAAGAGGCCTTGATGCTCTCGTTGCAATAAAAGAAAAAGCGCCTGCACAGCAAATTGGGGAAATGAGGAACATACAGGAAAAGACACGGATCGGAAACAAAGCAATAAGACAAATAATAATACTAATAAAAATAATAACTAGCAAAGCAATATACTAATAATATTTACTCCTTTTCATCTTATTTTATAAATGCATACTCATAACTAACAATAATCAAGCAAAAAAGTATGTGAAGTGTGAACCAAGAATGACCCGTACACACAGAGTGCAAGAAATTGAGGAACTTTAATGAAGCGGAAAAATACAGAAAATTCTGGCAGATATCTAAAATATAAAAATAAAATTTCGGTTCTGCTTTGATTGGGACATAAACTGCAAAGAGCAAAACTTCCTCTTTTATGAGCGGACAAAGTAATAAAAACAACTTGTATCATGTTTATCATATTGGAAAAAGAAAAGAAAAATCAAATTAATCACTAATCCGCAGATCATAATCAGAGGAAAAAGGAGAGAAGCGAACTGGAGAAGTGGGATTGAGGCTGATGGTGAGTGAATGCGGGGGAGAAGTATTGTCCTTAGATGGCGGAATGCCCGTGAACCTGAAGTAAGGGGGCATCTTGGGAAAGAGACAGCCTCAATCTCAGCAAGTACTCTCTCCAGGTGGCGAATTATACCAGCTAGTGTTCTGATAATAATAAAAATTAATCAAATCAATATAGGTCTTTAAACTAACAAAAGCAATGATTATATAAAGAATAAATGCTAATTTAAACATGATCCTGTGCTGATTTAATTAATCCCTAACTTTGATCAATAATAATGTATACAATTATTGAGCACGTTAGTCACTGTAAAACTGAAAAATCATATAATTGTATGATTATGTATAATGTATAATTAAAACAAATAATTAAAGCACTAATAGGTAATACATAAATTCTATTCATTTAGAGGCATACTATGGACAGATGAAGACAAATCTCTTGCGTAGAGAGGAAGATTTTTCAAAATCGGTCAAAAGTCCTCACCAGCAGTGGTCAATAGTCTGGTTAGTAAAAGAGGAACAAACCAACCTTTCTCCATAAAAAGGAAGGATAAAAAAGAGAGATTTTTGGTGGCCTACCCAGACATGAATAAATATGACATGAGAGGGGAAAAATGTGTAACTGGGAGTTGCCACATCAATTTGGCAAAAACAAAATTAACCTACATCTATTGAATATTAAGTAAATTCTTGACTTAAGGAGGAGCGAACAATGAGGTAATTAACTAGTTAATGGTATATAAACCATGTAAAATTGGGGAAGAGATCTTGGGGAATTTTCGTGGGGTGTCTGTGGTCTTTCTGGCCATTTACTTTTGATTACAATAAACTTCTTTGCTTTTTCTATACTCAAGCAGTTGTTTGTTTTTTGTTTGAAAAAATTGGTGTAGTTCACAAAATCTGCCATGACAAAAAGAAGGTAGTCATTGAGACAGAACACAGAAAACTTTGTTTTTTTACACAAGTCCATTCTGTGCCATTTGGAAACCAATTAGGCTACTCTGCATGTTTTTAGTATGTGGGAGGAAATCAGACTTTCCAGCATAAGACAAGACTCAAACACTCAACCCTGCAGGTGTGAGGCCTCAGTGCTGACCACTATGCCACCGTGCTGCCATTTAAAATTACTTACACCCATTGAAAAGGTTAATTAGGTAATGGTTTTCATTGCTTTGAGGTTGAAGATTCATGTTGTACTTTGAATGAACAAAAATGCAAACAAAAACATTATATTTAAATTGAACCTATGGCTAGCCTACCAGCATGGCTAAAGACTAATGCTTAAGCTAATAGATGAAAATGCAGAGACCAAAACAAACACACACACACACACACACACACACACACACACACACACACACACACACACACACACACACACACACACACACACAACAGGTACAAAAGCATAAACATGAACCAGACACAACACGATAAATTGATTGAAACACACTTTCTCTATCACTCATTCTCTATCCTTATCCTTACGCTTATCCTGTAAAGAGAGGAAACCGGACTACCCAGAGAAAAAGGACCAGAACTGGACTTTAAATGAACATTTTTTAAAAATGAATTATGAACATTACATGACTGTGTATATTGGGAATTAAAGTCTGAAACAAAAGTCAAGACAAGAGTCTCGCAGAAGAAAACTGCAGAGGAGAAAATCACACTAACTTTCCTCAGTGTCTGTTACACTGTACCTGGCAACCCTTTTGACCATGTTGTATCCCATGATCTTATTTTCCTAAATAAATGAAGAGGAGCATAAACAATGCAGTGAGAACAAAATGAGGACAATTTTCTTCAATCCAGGTCAGAGACTTGCACATTCTGCATATTGTTTAAGATATTTCATAGTTTTAGAGAGCAAATACAAATGACTATTTTTGAATAAAATATTATTTCAGTGTTTTACCTAAACTCAGATCAATATGATCTTTTGATGGTTCCCCAGGCGAAGGTTGACACAGTGATGTACCTGGCACATTTGGAGGGGGGCATTTATTTTTGCTGGCATCATATATTTGCTTCACTTGCCCTTATAGAGTAAAACATCGCTGAATATGAATACTTCTGACTTTGGTTCTTCTGACTGATCACATTTATGATAATCCTGTGAAGCATGTTCATCCTGACAGCCATAGTCTCTTCCAAGATGCCTCCGCCTCCATTCAGGGCTCATCAATTATTTGACTAGTTCAATTCAATTCCTCGCGTGCCCACAGGGACAGACCTCAGGACCCCACAACCCTGTATACAGGATAAAGCGGTATAGACAACGATCTACGAGATATTTTGGAGATGGTAAGATAATATTTCTCTACCCATCCATTATAATTTCATTGAAGCGGTTCTGGAATTTTATCATAGTCTGTTTATCATCCTGTTGGCACCTTTTTTTTTTTTTTTCTTCATTTGCCACTCAAGGTCACTTGGTAAGAGGAAGTACTAAGAGGAAGTGGGTAGTTTTGACACTTTCAAGTGTACTTTGGGGTGTTCTTTAAACTTTCGATGTTGTGTGGGCAGCAAAAATTGTTTTTGGATTTCTGTCTTTCATTAACAGGAAACATGTGTCACTTGTGAGTTTCACATCAGCAGTGAACATTAACACGCACGGCAACAGTGAAGACTATACGAGACTCTGAATGACACTGCATGACCAGGATGCTGAGACTTCACCTCCCTTTAATTTTTGGTAATTTGGGCATTTTTATAAATGATCTAGATAGACAGATAGATAGATAGATAGATAGATAGATAGATAGATAGATAGATAGATAGATAGATAGATAGATAGATAATCTTAATCAGTCTTGTTTATCGGGTTACTTTGGATTTTTTAATTATTTATTTTAATTCAAAAACTTTCTTGAGAGGAAGACATTTCCTGATTATGTTTACTTTTACATAAAATCAAACATAATTCAATATAATAACAGTAAACTCTGAAAAATGCAGATTTGAATTTGAAATGAATATTTTTTCCAAAAAAGAAAAAGAGGAATCCCAGAAAAAGACTGGGAATATGGAACATGGTACAGTAACATTGTTCTGGGAACATGAGAAATAACTTTAACACATGAAATGGCTGACCTTGACCTCTCTGAAAAGCTGTGAAACATAAATACTTTAAAGAGTGCTACATCCTCGAGTGTGACTTGGCTAGATGTTGTGAAGTTGTTCTTCCCCACAGGATTTTGCAGTCATGTAGTCTTCCATGGTTCTAAAGGCCAAAAATCATATCTTTGTTCCAAAATTTATGGGACTGCTGACCCGATTTAATATATTCAAACATAGCTGAGGCTTACTCATATTTTCAGTTTAATTTAACATTATTAGACAAAAGACAGCTTTGGCTCAGATTTTTAAATATTTGTTCTTTACTTTCTGTCCATAGCCAGTCTTCTACGAGCTTCTTTGTTGGCTGGTAAGTGTATTTTATTGATTTTTTCCCTTTAAATAAAATTGATTCATGAGCCGTGACTGAGACCTCAAATTTAAATCTGTCAAAGGCCACATTAACACTTTAAAAAAATAGTTTTTAATTATTAAATCCATATTAATCGTCTAACAATAAAGTGGATACAAACAGCATTTATAGATTTTCTTATTAAATATGTTAATAAATATGAATAAACCATTGTCTATTGCACCTTAAACCTCTTAAAGTCATCAAATATAAATGTAAGAAAGATTAGTTTTGCCAGATCTGTTCACAATTTATGAATTTGATTTTGTGCAATATTAATAAAGCAAATATCTGAACGTCTGCATAAAACAAGAGAAAATCCAGCACAGATTTTGTCTCGATCATTCTCATCATATGGAGTGACCTCTTTTAGTTTGAAGAACAAAGATATTAAGCATATAAGCAAAGAAAAGTGTGTGAAAGAGTGTGTGTAAACTGTCTTTGCCTCACAGTTTATAAGGTTATGATTTCATATCTTCTCTTCCCAGCAAAGGTGAGACAAATACATTACCAATGCATTTAACATTGCCACAAATTGAGGAAAGACAGAATGCAAGTGCGGACACTTATTTATTAGGGAGAAAACCTGAAGTCTTTCTGGAAGACAGTAACTTATTATTAAAAACCATGTGCAAATTAAACCTGTTGAACTCATGAATGAAATCTGCCTCGTCTGTCACGGGTGCTGTATGTGGGCTGAAGGAGAGGCATATTTGCGGAGGTTGAGATGTTTGGTTTTTAATGAAAGACGAACAAAACAAACAATCGAACTTCCATCAAGAACAAACCAAAAACCTGGAACAGGAGAAAACAAGAACTGCTTTTCAAAGAGCATTTCATCCAAAACAGGAGCAGAACACAACAGAAACTAATCACAACAACCCTACTGTATGTCAAACATAACAGAACAGATGCAAGACCCCGATTAACTGAACAAAGGTCTATTTATACATAAACTAGTGAGCGCTCCCATCACCTGACCGCAAAAAAAGGAGTGGACTCTTCACAAAAACGAGTCTCTGGGCGCATGGTGCCCTCTAGGGTTTATCCCTGACATCATCATTACTGATATTCAAAAGCATGTTATAGTATAGGAAATGCACGTGTACTGATAATGCATTTAAAATACAATATAGAAGACCGTGTGCACTATATAATATAACAAAGTATATTTTTATTAAACACAAAGTGTCATTTTTAGTATATGTAATTAGCCAAAAGTATAAGATTTTTTTTTTACTGATTCAGTAAGAATATATTTATTATACAGTGTATAACTCATGCATTTGTAACACAGTAAAAAATTGCTGTAATGTACTTATGATAGATTACAGATATACTTTCATTTCATTATTTGTGTTCTAAGTATTCTTAAAGTTGTTCCACTTTAGCACACACAAGTATACATTAACACACTTAAAATTGTGCTTTTGTATAATTTCATTATAGCCTAAATAACCTTTAGAACTACACTGGGTGGACATTTACGGGGTTAAATCAACAGATGCAAGAGAACGGAACAGAACAAACACAAGTTATTTATAATGAAACTAATAACCAACTCGGTTCAGGTGAGCGCCAACGTCACCTGACCGAGATGAAAACTGGGAAATGAAGTAACAAAACGAAACTTAAGAAAACTACAAACGAAAAGGTCCTTGGGCGCTTTGGCGCCCTCTAGGGGTTATCCCTGACATATAGTATTATAGATCACGTTGAATGTTGTGGAATGTCTGTGAAGCTAGTTCCTTGTATCACATGTAATTTTATAGCAGCAAAATATATATTTTTTTATGTTCATATGGAGGCAGATTAATTTGAACTAATTGTAATTGTTTAAGTTAACAGTACTCAGTGTGTTTAATTACTTTGAGCATTAAGGTTTACAGTTTAGAAGTAACAAGAGGAAGTTAATGTTCTTGACAGTTTAGATGCCCCGTGGGTTCTAAAAAGCTTTTTTTTTTTTTTTAATCATTTGAGTCATGCCTGCAGTCACTCTGCCCGGGAATGTTTGTGTAAATGAGACCCAGCGTCTTTTCCTCTCTTGTTGCGAAGTCCACAGACTGAATTTAGGGAGCACTGACTTGAGATTTGCATGGTTGAAATCCCCAACGACAATAAGCAGTCTATCGGTTGGAGATAGGTCTTCTGGTTGGAGATCTCGTCGCATGGATGCCCCGTGTGGTCTGMCTGKATYCGTDKKGTGGCTGGGGATGGTTTCCATTAAGACTGTCCTATCMTCGATTGANCTGTTACACTGAACTTCCAGTACACATTATTATGCTGATCAATCTCTGCTATCCGTTATCACCCAGATGAGGATGGGTTCCCTGTTGAGTCTGGTTCCTCTCAAGGTTTCTTCCTATTACCATCTCAGGGAGTTTTTCCTTGCCACCGTCGCCCTCGGCTTGCTCATCAGGGACAATCTTATCATTTTGATTCACACACATTGCATAAAAAACTTACTTCTTTTTATTGTGTAAAGCTGCTTTGCGACAATGTCAATTGTTAAAAGCGCTATATAAATAAAATTGACTTGACTTGACTTGATTATCGGGGTGTGTGTTTCACAGTTCTCTGATCTTTGCATACAGTTCACAGAGTGGTTCCTTAGCATTAGCACTAAGTGAAATATAAACTCATAATGAAAACACTGGTAGTCACAAACTCCACCAACGATGAGCAATAGCTAGAAGCTAGCACAGAATTCTCACCATTCAGTGTTGATGTAAATACACAAACCACTGCTGCGAGTCTTACTGGAACTCTGTCGCTGAGCCATGTCTTCATGAAAACAAAGATGTAGCAGTCTCTAAACTCACGCCATGCAGTCTGCTGGAGTCGGTTTTCCCCAAACATGGGACTGGGCATTAATGCCATGTTTTAATGTCTCATCTGTCCTTAGTACATTGATTCAGAAATTTTTCTTCAGATTCAATTTTGCAAACTCTAATTAGCCAGCTTTCATGTCCATCATCCTGTCCTCTCCCCTGCAACCTGAAACCAGCATTTGGCAATAGGTATCACATTTTTTTGTAAAAGAACAGAATTTGGTGTTTAGCTTATTAATTACAGCATTACACTTTTCCTCATGTACTGTTGGTGCAATGCTAAATCTAGATTAGACTTGGTTGTTCCACTAAGTGACCTGTTTTGGCACAAACGTAGATTTGTGCATTCAAAATCGTGCCCACATATAATAATTGAGCAGAGCTTAAGACCTAAAAAGAAGAAGAAGAAGAGAAAAAAAAACATCTAAAAGATGCCCAAAAACCTATCAACACATGATGGCCAACTGAATAAGGTATGATATGCTAGATTGGAGGGCAGCTACAGAAACACATCTTTCCACAAATTGGTCATGAACTCCCATGTCTAGATTGTATGGAGGCTTAGTTCTAAAGGCAATTATTTGTTTTATATAAATATAATATATGAAAAGGCACAATTTTACAACATTGTATTGAATAGTCACTGACATTATAATTTGTGAAGTATGTTAAACAAAATTTACAA
>QMIH01001772.1:45228-55814 GCA_003987875.1 Clarias batrachus | reverse complement strand
TGTCACGCGCACGCCAGGCTCCGCCCCCGCACAACGTCCTACGTCACCCGAGTTCTAGCACGCACACACGTCACACACACACACACACACACACGCACACACACACGCACACAGCTGCTCCATATTCTGCTGATTCACACACGCGCACATAAAAACACCACTCTTTCACCAGCACTCCGTCCGAGATTAACCACGCGACCCGAACTCTTCGAAAAGAATCTGCTCCCAAGCGATAAGACCGTTTGTTTTTCTTCCTTTCGTTAAAGAGACTGATATCGTTCCTTGTTGTATCCCTGTGTGTTTAAGTTTCTCCTTGTCTGCCTTGCTCCGTGGTTCCGTGTATTCCCGTGTCTCCGTGTTTGAGTGTGCCTCTGTGTCTCCCGTGCTCCCAATCTGTTTACAACTCCATTTTATCCACTCCCGTTTTCTCTCATGCCAGCTCCACGTTATTTCCTGTTTATGTATTAGTTTCAGTTTTGTTTTCGGTTTCCGCTTACTCCCGTGTTTGATTTCCAGAGTTGAGTAAACTATTTTTGTTGAACCCCGTGTTTTGTTTTCTCCTGATTTTATAAATAAATCACCCTGCTGGGCCACATCAGTGACTTCTGTGTGTGAGTTCCGTTGGATCGTGACACTCATTTTGTTTCAGCAAGACTTCAGTTATTTTAGTGTTTGTCTGTACTCCATCCCCAATTATGAGCAAGCATAATTGTAAAGTTCACTAGTACAAGATGGTGGCATGTGCAAACGTTCATCAGTCATACAGAAGCATGTTTCTTTTTTAAACATTTTAAGCAATTGGCCAATGTTTACCTTAGGGACTAGCCAAACCAGCTTAAAATAGGAAATTGATGTCAGGATTTCAGGAAACATCCTGAAGGGCCCTATAAGGCATCAGAGACAGTGTAAGGAAAGTAAGAAAAAGTCGGCCAAGAGAGCAGGCACATGAGATTGGATGCTTGGAAATCCAAACAGACCAAGAGCTACCAAGTATCTTCTTCACCACCTCCCGGTCACTTGTCAGCAAGATGGACAGAATATAGTTAATCTGTTTTGGCCTACACAGCCTTCTGCACTGACACAGTGTTAACCATCAAGACCATCAAGACCATCAGTGTTTCCAAACCAAAAGCCATGGCTTGACAGGAATGTTTTGTCGTAAGGTAGGAGTAAGGAACGTTGCTGGGACAGCCTGGCTTACAGTAATGCCCACAGTAAACTAAAGAAGGGCATTAAGGGCTACTTTAAAAATACAACACCTGATGCATATGGATATGCATTAAATTCTTAACAGACTTCAAGAGAATCACGTCACTGACGATCTATGACTCCTCACTTCCTGATGTCCTGTTGGCAACGAGAGATGAAAACAGGAATAAATGCACAGAAATGTCAGCAACAGCAAGACAAGACTTCGCGAGGTGGTGAGAGAGAGCGTGCACTTTGAAGACTGTGAGTAATTGCTGACACCTGTGCCGGTGATCAACCCCAGGCACGGGGTTGTGGGTAACGGAGTTCGAATGAGACTAGTACTCCGGTAATGGCTCCCTCTGGTGGTGATCGGAGAAAGTCGCAGAAGCTGAGTTCGTGACAACTATAATGGGACTGATGTCAGGAAATGACGATATGAGATAACCTTTGAGAGAGGAGTTTCACAACTTGGTCAAGTGGTGTTTGGATGATGACTTGAACACCACTAAAGCAAAGAAGATGTGGACTACAAGAGAACCAGAAAAACAAGAACACATAAATAGTGAGGAGATGGAAAGTGTCAATGTGAGCAAATTCCTGGGACTGCACATCACAAATGATGTATGTAAAATGGACCATTAACACTTCTTAGTTGGTGAAGCATGTTCAGCAGATTGAAAACAAGATGGCACGGGTGAGGTCGGGCCAGCGTCAGGAATGTCCAGTTGTGATAAACAAGCTTGGTGACCTCAGGGCTGGGTAAAGTTCCAGAGAGACATTCGGAAATAAAATATAAACAAAGGTTCAAACAGGAAGTTCCGGCTCAGAGGGAGGTCGCACTGGATGGGCCCATCGGTGGCCACTCTACAGGACCGACTCGATGACGTAGACTGGGACACGATCCGGCACAGCTCTAATGACATCAACATGTTTAGCAGTTGTGGGATAAATCTGGAAATTAATGGATGATGCTGTGCAAAAAATGACCATCAGATCGTTTCCGAATCAGAAGCCATGGTGGATAAGACCATCCGCAATGCTCTGCGATCTCGGATGCGGGACTTGCGTCAGGTGACATGAACTCGTATAAGGCTGCATGGAAAGTGGTGAAGGAGGAAACTAGAATCACAGCTCCAACAGAGTGACTCTAGGACAACTCTAGGACTGATTATAAAGAGCTAACATGCGGTATGAGGAAAGTTGACACGTCTCTTCCTCAACCCAATCAGTAATCCACACATACTTTAAAGAGTCCATCATTGTTCCTGTGGCAAAAAACCCCATCCTGTCTCCCTCAACAACTACCACCCTGTAATACTGAATTTAGAAGTGATGAAGTGCTTTGAATGTCTGGTCAGAGACTTCATCATCTCTGTACTACCAGAGACATTAGATCCACTACAGTGTGCATACCATCCGAACTTCTCAACTGATGATGCCATCTCTCACCTCCTTCATACTGTACATCACTCACTCACCTGGACATTAGAAAGAGGAATTATGTTAAAATACTCTCTGTCGACTACAGTTCAGTGTTTAACAATATAATTTTTAGATCTTTTTAGTTACGTGTTACTACTGAAGTATAATTACATAAATTATCATTTTATATGTGTCAAAGGCTGTTATTGACTATTACAGTACATTAAATTTATTCAAAGAGACAATATTTTCAGTGTTGACGCTTCTCTTCAATTTGCCCTGACATGCTATCAATCATTTTCTGGGCCATCCTATCTGATGTCAGCCCATGCTTGCATAATCAATGGACTGACCACAAGTTCTCAATGGGATTAAAGTTTGGGAAGTTTCCTGGGTATGGACACAAAATTTTACCAACTGTTGCAGTTTACTGTCCTGACTTGTAGCATGTGATCTCCCTGCTGGTAATGTCATTGCTGTGTGGGCGAGTCGTTAGCGTGTCATACACTACCACAGAATTGAAGACTGATGACTGCTCTTCCCATACCTCTTTCACTCCAGAGCCATGACCAAGTTGTACTCATGTCCTTTGACAGATTTTAGTAGTGGACCAACTAGATCCATGCTGATGCATTTGAATGGGGTGCTGATTATGAGCAGTGGGATCAGTGGGGTTCAGGCCTGTTTTCAGGGTGGTGTCTTCTGGCACTTAGGACAACACTGACAAAAGTTTTTAACTCGAGGCCTTGCCAGTGGTAATGGTCTCTAATTTTTTCTATTGTGTTCCGTGTCCTGAGGTGGCTGCCGAGGGGATGGTATTAAGCCAAGTGCATCACTTTATAGACTCTGCTTGATTCTTTCGTTCGCCTTTCCTCTCAATGTGGTAATAAATCAACCCACCTCAGAGTTGCTGCAGAAGATTTTGCTGTCAGATGCTGGTCTGCAGCAGATGAAGGAGGTAAGTTGTGTAAGATTGAAGTCTTCAGTGAGGTCAATGGCTCTGCAAGGATATGCAGCAGACAAGGTGGGCTGAGGCTGAAGGCAGTTAAGCCAAGGAGTTGGTCAAAGTAAGGTGGCGGCTTCTTCTTGACAGATTCTTTGGGGCTAAAGGTGCACCAAGAGCATAGTATTTATTGGGCTGACACTTATTTCATATTTTTTTATTTAAAACAAAATTATTCCATGTATTCCATTGGTGAAGTGATGAAGCGTTTGAGCTGGGGGGTGTGGAATACCGGATGGATCCGGAGCACCGCAGGCAGCTGGAGCCAGTAGGTGACAGGATTGACACGGAGGGTGATGCGGTATGGACCGATGAACCTGGGTGATAGCTTTTTGGATTCCGTGTGAAGGTGAAGGTTTCTGGTTGAAAGCCATACTTTGTCACCTACATTGTACAATTGTCCCGGCGGATGTCGACGGCAATGTTGAGTGGCGTAGCGGTTTTTGGCCTGTTGGATGGCGACGTTTGCTTGGTTCCACAGCCGTTGACATCGGCAAACCAACTGTTGGGCTGACGGCACCTCAACCTCCGGTTCTTGATGACCGAACATCAAAGGTTGGAAACCGTGGCATACCTCAAATGGACTGAGATTGGTGGCTGAAGAGACATGGAGATTGTGAGATAACTCAGCCCATAGGAGGTAGCGGGCCCAGGAGCACTGGTGATCGGCAACAAAGCATCTCAGGTTGCGCTCCAGTTGTTGGTTGGTCCACTCCGTCTGACCGTTAGTCTGGGGATGATAACCAGAGGATAGACTACAGGTGGAATTGATCAGACGGCAGACCTTCCAGAACCAGGCGGTGAACTGGGGCCCCCTGTCCAAGACGATCTCTTTTGGGAACCCATGCAGTCGGACTACGTGTTATAAAATCAGCTCTGCTGTTTTTTTGGCTGACGGGAGTCCGGTGAGGGCCCCAGGTGCACGGCTTTGGAGAACCGGTCAACCATGGTTAAGATGGTGTTTTTCTCTTTGGAGGCCGATAGGCCCGTGATGAAGTCGACGGCAATGTGCGTCCAGGGCCGATGGGGAACGGCGAGTGGTTGGAGTTCCCCCGGTGTCGGTTGGTTGGTATTCTTGGACCTGGCACACACTGGGCACGCCTGGACGAACTCTTTGAGGTCACTCGCCATAGATGGCCACCAGAAGGCACGTCTGATAAATTGGAGGGTGCGGTTGGCGCCGAGGTGTCCGGATAATGGCGAGGAATGACCCCATCGCGACACCTCGGTCCTTATGGTGTTCGGCACGTAGAGTCGCCCAGGTGGCACACCTGCCGGTGCGGTCTCCATCGCCTGTGCACGGCGAACTCTTGTTTCCAGTTCCCAGTGAAGTGGTGCAATGATCTTGGTGAGTGTGATGACAGGCGCGGGGTCCGCCCGAGGAACGTCCTGTTTGTGTTGTCGGGAGAGGGCATCAGCTTTGGTGTTCTTGGACCCCAGGCGGTAGGATAAGTGGAAGTTGTAATGTTTGAAAAATAGTGAAAAATAGTGCCCACCGCGCGCTCTCTGCGGTCCGTGGAGTATTTGGTGGAATTAAACTCAAACACAAGATCCAATGCGGTTAGAAAGACACTGCCCCTCCCATCTGTGCCATCCCACTTATCCGGTAGAGCTATGAAAACATCAGAAGGGGGGTGGGGTGGTGGTGCCGCAGCCACTGCGATGGGCGTGGCAACAACCGAGTGAGCAGCCGCCCCGCAGAGGGTCACGTTCTCCTGCCGTAGCTCCGCCACCTCACGGCGCAAAGCCGCGACGTCTTGGAGGTCCTTTTGGAGAGACACGACTTCTCCACGGAGCTTATTGATCAACTCAGTATGCTGGTTAACCACATCACAGAGGCGAGCAAACTCCGCTGGGTTTACTGCTTTTGGCTCAGGTCATTCTGTCATGAGCTATCGGAGGGTAAGCACAGAAGCCTTAGCAGTTAGCCCGTGTAGCGTGGATGGTAAACCCAAATGCAGAAGCAACATGAGTAGGCAGGATAACCACCTAATTTAAAGAACTCTCTTACACGAAGAGCTAGGATCTACACAAATAAATCCGCGTTCCAGCAACACACACTCAATCAAAGAAGCAACCCAAATCAGTAAGTACTCACAGAATAGTCGACGAAGAGTCAGACAAGGCATGGGCGAACTCAATGACTGAGCAATGTGAAGCGCCATCTTGTTTCCTTTTATGATTCCTGAAATGCGACCGTATTACTTCCAGGTCCTAGTGCCGGTCGTGTTACGAGTGTGCATGACAAAATTATGTCAATAAAAAGTAAATTATATTAATAGTAAACACATATTTGAATAAAAGCTACATAATTGTTTAACTAAATAGCTAGCTTATGTTCCCATATGAGCAGGTATTCTAACTGTGGGATAGGCACACCCAGCAACCCCCAACTACCCCCCCCCCTTCGCCACACTACCCAAATTAAAGTAACCTGGTTTCCAAGAGTTCTGCAAGACAAGCAAATTTTTTTAAATATCTTTTGTCTTAATAAACAAGCGATATACGAGTACCAAATATCCTTGAGTATCATGTGGCATGCATGCAGGGGTGGGTTGTGGGTGTGGTGTGCTTGTGATTTGTGTCCTAAACAGCAGCCCCCTTCCCTTCCCCCTTCCTTAATGGTAAGGATGGGCATGTTCAAAAAGAGCAGAGAACAAGCAGCTGAACGCAGGAAGCAGAGAGCATGTGTGTCACTAGTTTTTATTATAATTATTTCATGTCTTTCTGTTGTTGTCAATAAAGTAATAAGTTACAGAACTGTTGGCTCTGCGCTAATACACTTTAAAGTAAAGTGCAAGTTAATTTGTTTTATTTTTACTTTAGATTTTGTATGAATTATTTTAACATAAATACTTTTGTCTTGTGGAAGGAATTGTCTGAGTTTCCTTTTTTTTTTTTCATATGGAGGAAAGATATACAAGTGTTTTGTTATCCAAGCACACTTCCGGAACAAATTATGCTCACAATCCAAGGTTCCACTGTACTTACAAATATTTACCTACAAACTTTTACTGCACTTCATGATTTGCTATGAATTGTAAAGAATGTATATGATTTCTCACCTGTTAACAGTGACCTCGAGTCCTGGGTTTGATAGACCTGTAAGTACAACTGTGATGAACCTGCCAAGTACTACTGTAATGAATGTCAATGTAACAGGACAACTTGATGAAAATGCAATGGAAACAAGTTTTATTCTTTTGCATGTTTTAAGTTTGGAAAAGCTTTTCAGCATACGCATATACACACACGAATGTGATCCTATAAGTGGTATTCCCCATTTTCCCACTCATTATGATTGCTCTTTTAATGCCCCCTGCAGCTAATGCAAACAGATAAACAATAATTTGGCACATTCTCATCAAATGTGAGTTCTTTCCCATCCACACCATCCTTGCATCCCTTCACATACTGGTACCAACCATGCGCCCTGCCACCGCATAACCCTGAGGTTGGGGAGTTATCCATTCTGCAGCTGCCTCAACCCCCAGGGCAGGAGAGAAAGTTGGTAAGAGCCATCTGTGTCTCCAGTCTGTGGATCAACTTGAAGGAACTTCTAGATTCTATTTTTAGATGTACATGATGGCATCCTTTCTACAGACTAAGCCATGGCATAGACTAAACCAAGAAAGAGAAGGATTTCTAGAGCAGGTAGTAATAGGGGGTGAGCACTGCCCACAGGATGCCCAGGGACTCTTAATCTCAATGGTTTGTTCAATGAGTTTTTGACTGATGAACAGGATGGGATTCTCCTCCCTCTCAACTGCCTGGGACATACTGCCCTAATGTTGAAGTTTTTTCTCGTTACATTTTGCGCATATTTACAAACTGTGCGGTGTGCTAGCAACACCCACTACCACCACCCCTCAAATGTGGAAGAATGTTATTTTTGAGAGAAACTCATGGTTGATGGTACTTAGAATTAGTCAGTGATTTGTAAATGTTTAAATGTTTTAAATGAGAAATGTTTGCTTTGCTCTTTAACACTGTAATCATGAGCACAGGGAATTGACTCAAATTTAGATTCTTGGTATTTTTTTGTTTCTTAACTCTGAGACATCACTAGGCAATAAAACACCTATGAGTTGACTATGCAAAAGCTATGAAATGATAAAACGTACTTACAAAAATTTACCTAACAACTGTTATAAAGTACCTATTACTTTATATTATATTTTCTTTATTATTTTCTTTTTTTCTTTATTTCCTATTACTTTATATTATAATTTGTATAGCCAATATATATTTGTGCTCTGTTGTTTTTGTTTTTTGTTGTGTTCTGAGTAAACTCGACTGAAATTAAGCCGCTTATCAGTGTGTCGCTAAAGGCAGCGCTTATTATATAAATACATATTTGTATTTTGTCGCGCTACTGACTTTGACTTTAATTTTACTCTCACTTCGACCCATGTTATGTTTACTGTTTTACTGTTATAATCTGTGTACACTCTTGTTACTTGTTGTGTCTATTTGTTGTATGTGAGTTATTTGCACTACTATAGTATGTTACTTGTTGTATGTCTAAATACTTTTTATTCATTTATTTTATTTATTTATTTTCTTATTTAATCCTTGTGTGAACATTTGGAGTCTGAAGAACGAAATTTTGATCCGATGTGCAAATTCTGTTTGCATGGTCGTATTGACAATAAAGCTCACTTTGACTTTGCAAAAGGTGGCGCCTATTTATTAAGTATATAGTTCGTGTTTTTCTGGGGCACTACCACTGATCCCACACTTCGTCCACCTTGCAAAAGCCGCCACCCCCTGTGACTGAAACAAAGCTGCGCACACTGCGCCAACGTCAGCAGCCCCACCTCAATCACATCACACTCGAATCACAAACAGTGGCAACTTTCACAAAACTGACTAAAAGCAAAATCAACAACAGTACATAATCAGTGCACCGACACGGCACTCGCCGGATGTGTGTGTGTGTGTGTGTGTGTGTTTGAGCGCTTGTGAGTGGGTGCGTGTGTGTCTGCTCACGCCGGGCTGTGTGTGTTTTGTGTGTGTGTGTGTGTATACAGTATATATGTATCCTGACATCATTTTTGAGGAA
The DNA here is from genome assembly GCA_003987875.1 of Clarias batrachus. Classification (NCBI taxonomy): domain Eukaryota; kingdom Metazoa; phylum Chordata; class Actinopteri; order Siluriformes; family Clariidae; genus Clarias; species Clarias batrachus. Next base: position 47,133 of record QMIH01001772.1, on the reverse strand, counting down.
CGATTAGGAAAGATAAAAATAGCTTTATGTTAGTTAACCAAAAGAGACTCTGACCCTAATATTGTTTACCTGGTAATTTCTCTTTATGTATCATCACCTGTTTCTGTTTATTTGCATAAGTTAAATTAAATTCTTAGCATTAATGGTTAAACCTAAAGTATGGCAAAAGAGTAATGAAATTGATTAACATCAATATTAACATGAGTTTTGCTGTTTGTCTTAGATGGCGCTAACATACGACTTGTTGGTGGCAGTCACTCCTGCTCTGGTAGAGTGGAAGTCTATTATAATGACCAGTGGGGAACAGTGTGTGGTGATCACTGGGACATGAATGAAGCCGAGGTGGTGTGTAGACAGCTTGGATGTGGTAAAGCTGTCAAGGCTCATCGAAGTGCTGCCTTTGGTCGGGGAAGTGGCCCAATATGGCTGGATGATGTTCATTGTTCTGGAAGTGAAAGCTCCATCACACAGTGCACTCATAGTGGATTTGGAAATCACAACTGTGGCTATGATGAAGATGTTGGTGTTACTTGCTCAGGTAGAGAAATCTCCTAAATCATGACCTTGTCATCAGTGTGATTATATTTACTGTGTATTATCTGTGTATTCCATTATATATTGTCTTAACCTTTGTTTACATGAATCTTTCCTCTTATCTAAAGACCATGGAAAAGAAAGGGATCATGGAGCATTTTTTAAAAAATTGGCTGCCCCTCCCCACATTAATGCCTCATTAATGTCTTGGTATCGACTCATAAGCACCGTTATGGAGTCATTATTGACTTTATGCCCATTTATGGAGTCTTTCTAGGTTTTTATTACCTCCTTACCTGTTTGGCAGCCCGAAATCCTCATATTAAATGCAGAAGAAATTAATGACACAATTAACAAAGTGATATATTAAAGAAAACAGTCAAGAATTAACACAAATGAAAGATATATTACATGTTAAAGTCTAATGCACAATAGAAATGTGTTAATCTAAAATGTCTGTGGTTTGATCGTTACTGTTAATTCCTGTTAACTAATAATATATTCCGATGACCCTGCATGTCTCAGGCTCTATTAGGTTAGAGATAATTACAATATTAGCATTGGGTTCATATTCATGGCAACATTCAATGGATAACACACTTGATTAGGAGAGAATCCCACAAAACTCAATATTATGTGTAACGTATGACAGCTTGTGTTGCTTGTGTCAAAATGCACTGTATAGCCGTTTTCATGTCCTTATGAATTTATTTGCATCATTTACGAGTCAGTGGGGGCCCAAAAAATTACCTGCACTGGTAGAGACATTAAGGACTTCAGAGCTGATGTTATATTGGGAGACGTTGGGAGAGGTCGGTGGCTCGCCTCAGTGGAATGGGAGCCTTAGATATTTTGTATTGATGCTGTGTTTATTTTTCTTACGGTAGCTACCTACAGAGGTAATCAGTAATAATGTATGTTTATTCCCTCAATTCATCTGGTGGAATGCCACTGAATTCCGCAAGCACTTTGGAATTTAAATAAATGTGTTGTGCTTCACAAAATATCCACCAGATTGCATATGGAAGGAGTTTGTTTAACGAAACACCAAATTGCTCCTTCACTGCTTTCAGTTCCGGTTGTTAAATACCCCAGTGAAGAAAAAAAAAACACTTTAGTGTATTACAAATATATTGAAATCTTCGATAGTACATTATGAACAAAAAGTGTGTTGGCACGACTCTATCTTTAGTAGAATGAGTCACTGGGTGATACAGATAGTGATAGGGATTTACTTCTCTAATAACATTAGAGAATAACATAACATTATAATTTGCCAATAACATTATTACTAGAAGGTAATTCTATTCCTAAAAAACAACACAGTGTTTTATCAATTTGAAGTTTGTGTTACCATATGAGTAGTTTTAC
>QMIH01001772.1:25968-45114 GCA_003987875.1 Clarias batrachus | reverse complement strand
CACTTTATCAATAAAATTTATGGTATTTAGAATTAGAACATGATTTTAAATGCAGTTGTTTTAATTTGCTCTTTTTCACTGCACTTTCATGCAATAAATTACCCACGAATTGACTGTTTACAGTTTAAGCTATAAAATAATGAAAATGTATGTTAGATTTACCTTCCAGTTGTGGTAAAATGCCTATTACATTTAACAATTTGCATTGAATTGTCAAACAGTCTTGTCAAAAACAGCTATGGTTTCTCACCGTTAACAGTAACCCAGGAAACTGTATTTCTGAGCCCTGCGCCTGAAAGTGTGACAGGTCTGCCAATTAGCCCTGGAATGGATTTCCCTGTAAACAAACAACATGAGGGAAATACCATGGACACAGGCAACAGATGTGAGTACAAGTTTTAATCTTGTGGTTCTTCCCATATACAGTAGGTGGTCAACCAGAATGACTGTTACCTCCACGCTCATTTCCGCGGCAAAACGACAGCAGTCAAAATAAATCAGTTGCATTTTAAAGTCATTTCATTTAACTTGTGACATGACTGCCAGGTGGATATACAATTCTCAAACTCTAGCAGAAAAACTGTGAAATGGAGAATAAACAAACCTCACAGATTGTTTTAAACACAGAAATTATTTCATGGGTGTGTTCCCATAGCAAAACAACTAAATTGATATACAGTGGAACCTCGGATTGCGAGTAACGCAGTTTGTGAGTGTTCCGCAAGACAAGCAAAGATTTTTAATAAAAAATCTTGAAAAATGTGCAAACCTTGGTTAAGATCATGTATCACGCATGCGCTTTTTGTTTTGCCGCCGAGCGTCACATGATCACAACTGAGCCAACGGTTTTTCTCTCTCTTGCGTTGCGGAATTGTGAGTAATCGTCTCCCCTGCTGGGTCGTAGTGCTCGTCTCTCACTGGTATAATCAACATCCGTGCGTGTACTCTTTACTATAACACTGTGACCAAGTGTGTGCGAGTAAAACTTATTTTATTTTGTGTTTTGTAAGCGTGCGTGCACTGTTTATTATACCACACATGCGTGCGCGTGTGTAAAGAAAAGAAAGTCTCATTATAGAGGTTAAAGATCTCTCCATTTTCGCCTCTCTCGCCTTCATGCACGCTGGGGCTGTGTGTGTGTGTGTGTGTGTGTGTGTGTGCGCGTGTGTGTGTGTGTGTGTGTCTGTGTGTGTGTGAAATTCACGGTGAATTTCACGATGTGAAATTATGTACGTGCATACATAATGACAGGCTGATACAGAGAAAGAGCAAATGGATCTCTCGGCTTCAAACACAGCACCTGCGCGCAAAAATGGAAACACTTATCTGTCGGGATATATTTTTACTTTTTTAAATGGTAAAGTGCAGGTTAATTTAAATTTTAAATTGATTTATTTTAAAATATATATTGTATTCATTATATTAATCTATTATTTTTTTTGGGCTGTGGAACACATAATTTGAGTTTCCATTATTTCTTATGGGAAAATTTGCTTTGATTTATGAGGGTTTTGGGATATGAGCCTGCTTCCAGAATGAATTATGCTCGTAATCCAAGGTTCCACTGTAGTTGCAAGCAATGATGCATGCCTCCCGGGTGCACCTCACAACATGTCACTCACTTTGACTTTGCAAAAGGTGGCGCCTATTTACTAAGTATATAGTTCGTGTTTTTCTGGGGCACTACCACTGATCCCACACTTCGTCCACTTTGCAAAAGCCGCCACCCCCTGTGACTGAAACAAAGCTGCGCACATTGAGCCAACGTGAGCAGCCCCACCTCAATCACATCACACTCGAATCACAAAGAGTGGCAACTTTCACAAAGCTGACAAAACGCAAAATCAACAACAGTACATAATCAGTGCACCGGCACGTCACTCCGGACACGGCACTCGCCTTGGTGTGTGCGTGTGTGTGCTCGTGTGGGGTTGTGTATGTGTGAGCGCTTGTGAGCGGGTGTGTGTGTGTGTGTGTGTGTGTGTGTGTGTATGTTTGTGTGTCTGCTTGCGCTGAACTGTGTGTGTGTATACAGTATTTATGTATCCTGACATCATTTTTGAGGAACGATTAGGAAAGATAAAAATAGCTTTATGTTAGTTAACCTAAAGAGACTCTGACTCTAATATTGTTTACTTTGTAATTTCTCTTTATGTATCTTCACCTGTTTCTGTTTATTAGCCTTTGTTAAATTAAATTCTTTTTAAATTTGCATTAATTGTTAAACTTAAAGGTTGGCAATAGAGTATTTATGTAATAATACTATATAGTAATGAAATTGATTAACATCAATATTAACATGAGTTTTGCTTTTTGTCTTAGATGGTGCTAACATACGACTTGTTGATGGCAGTCACTCTTGCTCTGGTCGAGTGGAAGTCTATTATAATGACCTGTGGGGAACAGTGTGTGGTGATGACTGGGACATGGATGATGCACAGGTGGTGTGTAGACAGCTTGGATGTGGTAAAGCTGTCAGGGCTCATCATGAAGCTGCCTTTGGTCAGGGAAGTGGCCCGATATGGCTGGATGATGTTCATTGTTCTGGAAGTGAATGGAGCATCACACAGTGCTATCATAGGGGATTTGGAAATCACAATTGTCGCCATGATGAAGATTCTGGTGTTAGTTGCTCAGGTACAGAAATCTCCTAAATCATGACCTTCTCATCAATGTCATCATATTTACTGTGTATTGCATTATATATTGTCTTAACCCTTGTTTAGACAATGAAAGGGGTCATGGAGCATCTTTAAAAATTTGGCTGCTTATTCTCCACATTAACAGTCAAGAATTAACACAATTGAAAGATATATTACATGTTAAAGTCTAATGCACAATAGAAATGTGTTAATCTAAAATGTCTGTGGTTTGATCGTTACTGTTAATTCCTGTTAACTAATAATATATTCTGATGACAAATTTACTATATAAATGTTATTATTAAACTACGTTTATAGCTGACCACTTTTCAGGAAAGCTTGGAGTGAGATTTCGACAATAAGTGCATTGGATGCACATGCGATGCCGCCACCGCACAAACATCATACACTTTACCCTGCATGTCTCAGGCTCTATTAGGTTAGAGATAATTACAATATTTGCATTGGGTTCATATTCATGGCAACATTCAATGGATAACACACTTGATTAAGAGAGAATCCCACAAAACACAATAGTATGTGTAACGTAGGACAGCTTGTGTTGCTTGTGTCAAAATGCGCTGTATAGCAGTTTTCATGTCCTTATGAATTTATTTGCATCATTTACGAGTCAGTGGGAGCCTGAAAAATTACCTGCACTGGTTGAGACATTAAGGACTTCAGAGCTGATGTTATATTGGGAGACGTTGGGAGAGATCGGTGGCTCGCCTCAGTGGAATGGGAGCCTTAGATATTTTGTATTGATGCAAGCACTTTGGAATTTAAATAAATGTGTTGTGCTTCACAGAATATCCACCAGATGGCATATGGAAGGAGTTTGTGTAAAAGAAACACCAAATTGCTCCTTCACTGCTTTCAGTTCCGGTTGTTAAATACCCCAGTGAAGAAAAAAAAACACTTTAGTGTATTACAAATATATTGAAATCTTCGATAGTACATTATGAACAAAAAGTGTGTTGGCACGACTCTATCTTTAGTAGAATGAGTCACTGGGTGATACAGATAGTGATAGGGATTTACTTCTCTAATAACATTAGAGAATAACATAACATTATAATTTGCCAATAACATTATTACTAGAAGGTAATTCTATTCCTAAAAAACAACACAGTGTTTTATCAATTTGAAGTTTGTGTTACCATATGAGTAGTTTTACCAACTGTGTGGTGCGCTAGCAACAATCATCACCACCACCCCAAATGTGGAAGGATGTTATTTTTGAATGAAACTCAAAAAATTATTTCAACAGATCTAAACTAAAAAACCCTGMCACTTTATCAATAAAATTTATGGTATTTAGAATTAGAACATGATTTTAAATGCAGTTGTTTTAATTTGCTCTTTTTCACTGCACTTTCATGCAATAAATTACCCACGAATTGACTGTTTACAGTTTAAGCTATAAAATAATGAAAATGTATGTTAGATTTACCTTCCAGTTGTGGTAAAATGCCTATTACATTTAACAATTTGCATTGAATTGTCAAACAGTCTTGTCAAAAACAGCTATGGTTTCTCACCGTTAACAGTAACCCAGGAAACTGTATTTCTGAGCCCTGCGCCTGAAAGTGYGACAGGTCTGCCAATTAGCCCTGGAATGGATTTCCCTGTAAACAAACAACATGAGGGAAATACCATGGACACAGGCAACAGATGTGAGTACAAGTTTTAATCTTGTGGTTCTTCCCATATACAGTAGGTGGTCAACCAGAATGACTATTACCTCCATGCTCATTTCCGCGGCAAAACGACAGCAGTCAAAATAAATCAGTTGCATTTTAAAGTCATTTCATTTAACTTGTGACATGACTGCCAGGTGAATATACAATTCTCAAACTCTAGCAGAAAAACTGTGAAATGGAGAATAAACAAACCTCACAGATTGTTTTAAACACAGAAATTATTTTATGTGTGTGTTCCCATAGCAAAACAACTAAATTGATATACAGTGGAACCTCGGATTGCGAGTAACGCAGATTGCGAGTGTTCTGCAAGACAAGCAAAGATTTTTAATAAAAAAATCTTGAAAAATGTGGAAGTCTTGGTTAAGATCATGTATCACGCATTCTTGTTTTGCCGCCGAGCGTCACATGATCACAACTGAGCCAACGTTTTTTCTCTCTCTTGCGTAGCGGAATTGTGAGTAATCGTCTCCCCTGCTGGGTCGTAGTGTTCGTCTCTCACTGGCATAATCAACATCCGTGCGTGTACTCTTTACTATAACACTGTGACCTCGTGTGTGCGAGTAAAACTTCTTTTATTTTGTGTTTGTAAGCGTGCGTGCACTGTTTATTATACCACACGTGGACAAATTTGTTGCTACCCTTCGGTCAATGAAAGAAAAACTCACAATGGTCACAGAAATAACTTTAATCTGACAAAAGTAATAATAAATAAGAATTCTATGAATTTTAATCAATGAAAGTCAGACATTGCTTTTCAACCATGCTTCAATGGAATTATAAAAAAAAAATGAAAACTCAAAAACTCATGGAACAGGCCTGGACAAAAATGATGGCACCCCTAACTTAATAGTTTGTTGCACAACCTTTTGAGGCAATCACTGCAATCAAACGATTCCTGTAACTGTCAATGAGACTTCTGCACCTCTCTGCAGGTATTTTGGCCTCCTCACTCCTCATGAGCAAGCTGCTCCAGTTGTTTCCGGTTTGAAGGGCGCCTTTTCCAGACAGCATGTTTCAGCTCCTTCCAAAGATGCTCAATAGGATTGAGGTCAGGGCTCAGGGCAAAGCAGCCCCAGAACATAACAGAGCCTCCTCCATGTTTCACAGTAGGGACAGTGTTCTTTTCTTGATATGCTTCATTTTTTCCATCTGTGAACATAGAGCTGATGTGCCTTGGCAAAAAGCTCCATTTTTGTCTCATCTGTCCATAGGACATTCTCCCAGAAGTCAACATGTAGTTTGGCATATTCCAGTCTGGCTTTTTTCTGATTTGTTTTCAACAATGCTGTCCTCCTTGGTCCACTTTGGCTGAAACAACGACGGATGGTGCGATCTGACACTGATGTTCCTTGAGCATGAAGTTCACCTTGGATCTCTTTAGAAGTCTTTCTGGGCTCTTTTGTTACCATTGGGATTATCCGTCTCTTTGATTTGTCATGAATTTTCCTCCTGCGGCCACGTCCAGGGAGGTTGGCTACAGTCCCATGGATCTTAAATTTCTGAATAATATGTGCAACTGTAGTCACAGGAACATCTAGCTGCTTGGAAATGGTCTTATAGCCTTTACCTTTAACATGCTTGTCTATAATTTTTTTTCGAATGTCCTGAGACAACTCTTTCCTTCGCTTCCTCTGGTCCATGTTGAGTGTGGTACATACCATGTCACCAAACAACACAGTGACTACCTGGAGCCCTATATATAGGCCCACTGACTGATTACAAGATTGTAGACACCTGTGATGCTAATTAGTGGACACACCTTGAATTAACATGTCCCTTTGGTCACATTATTTTCAGTATTTTCTAGGGGTACCATCATTTTTGTCCAGGCCTGTTCCATGAGTTTATTTTTTAAAATAATTCTGTTGAAGCATGGTTGAAAAGCAATGTCTGACTTTCATTGGTTAACATTCATAGAATTTTTATAAATTATTGCTTTTTGTCAGATTAAAGGTATTTATGTGACCATTGTGAGTTTTTCTTTCATTGACCAAAGGGTACCAACAATTTTGTCCATGTGTGTAACACACGGTGTGTGCACGCGTGTAAAGCAAAAGAAAGACTCATTATAGGAGGTTGAAGATCTCTCCATTTTCACCTCTCTTGCCTTTATGCGTGCTGGGGCTGTGTGTGTGTGTGTGTGTGTGTGTGTGTGTGTGTGTGTGTGGGTGTGTGTGTAAAGGGGCACTGTGTGGAATTACGCACGTGCATACAAAATGACAGGCTGATACAGAGAAGGAGCCAATGGATCTCTCGGCTCCACACACACACACTCAGCACCTGCGCGCAAAAATGGAACCACTTATCTGGCGGTATTCATTTTTACTTTTTTTAATGGTAAAGTGCAGGTTAATTCAATTTATTTTATAATATATATTGTATTCATTATTTTAATATTTAAAAATTTATTCATTTATTTTATTTATTTATTTTCTTATTTAATCCTTGTGTGAACATCTGGAGTCTGAAGAACGAAATTTTGATCCGATGTGCAAATTCTGTTTGCATGGTCGTATTGACAATAAAGCTCAGTTTGACTTTGCAAAAGGTGGCGCCTATTTATTTAGTATATAGTTCGTGTTTTTCTGGGGCACTACCACTGATCCCACACTTTGTCCACCTTGCAAAAGACGCCACCCCCTGTGACTGAAACAAAGCTGTGCACAACGTGAGCAGCCCCACCTCAATCACACTCAAATCACAAAGAGTGGCAACTTTCACAAAACTGACCAAACGCAAAATCAACAACAATACATACTGTAATCAGTGCACCGGCACGTCACTCCTGACATGGCACTCGCCGAGTGTGTACGTGTGAGCGCTTGTGCGAGGGTCTATGTGTGTGTGTGTCTGTTCGCGTTGGGCTATGTGTGTGTGTGTGTGTGTGTGTGTCTCCTGACATCATTTTTGAGGAATGATTAGGAAAGATAAAAATAGCTTTATGTTAGTTAACCTAAAGAGACTCTGACCCTAATATTATTCACCTTGTAATTTCTCTTTATGTATCTTCACCTGTTTCTGTTTATTATCATTAGTTAAATTTCATTCTTAGCATTAATTGTTAAACTTAAAGTTTGGCAAAAGAGTAATGAAATTGATTAACCTCAATATTAACATGAGTTTTGCTTTTTGTCTTAGATGGCGTTAACATTCGACTCACTGGTGGCAGTGACTCCTGCTTTGGTCGAGTGGAAGTCTATTATAATAACCAGTGGGGAACAGTGTGTAGTGATGACTGGGACATGAATGATGCACAGGTGGTGTGTAGACAGCTTGGATGTGGTAAACCTGTCAGGGCTCATCATACTGCTGTCTTTGGTCCGGGAAGTGGCCCGATATGGCTGGATGATGTTCAGTGTTCAGGAAGTGAAAAGAGCATCACACAGTGCACTCATAGTGGATTTGGAAATCACAACTGTGGCCATTATGAATATGCTGGTGTTACTTGCTCAGGTACAGAAATCTCCTAAATCATGACCTTGTCATCAGTGTGATTATATTTACTGTGTATTCTCTGTGTATTCCATTATATATTGTCTTAACCCTTACTTACATGAATCTTTCCTCTTATCTAAAGACCATGGAAAAGAAAGGGGTCATGGAGCATTTAAAAAAAATTTGGCTGTCCCTCCCCACATTAACGCCTCATTAATGCCTTGGTATCGACTCAGAAGCACCGTTATCGAGTCATTATTGACTTTATGCCCATTTATGGAGTCTTTCTAGGTTTTTATTACCTCCTTACTTGTTTGGCAGCCCCAAATCCTCGTATTAAATGGAAATGAAAGTAATGTCAAAATTAACAAAGTGATATTTTAAGGAAAACAGTAAAGAATTAACACTGTGTGGCATAGCTGACCACTTTTCAGGAAAGCTTGGAGTGAGATTTCGACAATAAGGGGATTGGATTCGCGCACATGCGATGCCGCCACCGCACACACACCATAACCTTTAACTTGCAGGGCTTAGGCTCTATTAGGTTAGAGATAATGACAATATTTGCATCAAGTTCATATTCACGGCAACATTCAATGGATAACACACTTGATTAAGAGAGAAACCCACAAAACACAATATTATGTGTAACGTATTACAGCTTGTATTGCTTGTGTCAAAATGCACCGTTTTCATGTCCTTATGAATTTATTTGCATCGTTAACGGCTCAGTGGGGGTAATAACTTTTTTACCAAATCTTGGTATTATAGTACACTTTCCAAAAGTATATCATAGGTAAATTTCCTTTAAGTGAAAGGTTGCTCTAATTTCTAAATCACACTTATTTAAAGTTTGTTTTTCAATTCATTTTTGGTATATATATTTTTTTTAAATGTGGAAAGATGTATTTTTGAAAATAAGTTTAAAAAATAATTAAACAGAGCTAAACGTGTGAACTCTGACACTTTAACAAATAATAATGATGGTATTTAGAATTAAACAGTGATTTTAAATGGTGATCGTTTGCTTCATAGAAACAAAAAAAGCTGAAATTGTAAAAGCTAGATGTCCAGAACTTTAGCTTTTTCAATTTCCAGCATCCTGAAAAGCAACTGTGCCAGCGGGTAAGACAAACTAGTTCAAAGGTATGTGGAGTAGTTGTTCATCAGAGACGTGAAAGACTTTCCCAAACATTTTGCTAGAGCATTAAAAATTGTCACAAATTTGGGTTGTTGATGGTTCTTTGTTGCTCAATTTTGTGACATCACATTCTATAAATCATCTATGAACTGATTAGATTTAAGTTCCAACTGATACAAAGTACCTAATACACTTAAGGATTTGCTATAATTAGTCAAGACTTGTCAAAAACTGCTATGATTTCTCACCTGTTAACAGCAACCTGGACACCTGTGTTTTGGAACCTTGTGACTAAAACTGCGACAATCCTGTCACTGTAACTGGAAATCTTGAGGGAAGTAGAGAGAGATGTGACTAAACGTTTTATTCTTATGCACGTTACCATATGAGTAGATGTACAAACTGTGGGGCATGTACCCCCAGGAACTCCCACCACCATCCCCAAATGTGGAAGTTGGTCATGCCATCGGGAAAGAAAAAACTAGTTCAAAATAATTTAGTTATTCATCTGAAATTTTCAGGACTTTTCCACATTCCCAAACACTTTGCTAGAGCATGGGGAATTGACCCAAATTTTCCTTTGTGATTGTCCTTTGTCGCTGAACTCGTTATTTTCCATGATATTTTTCCTTTACATGATATCAATGACCTATGAATTGACTATGAATAAAGTGGGGCATCGGTCAAACCATGAGAGAGAAGGCTTTCTAGAGGAGTAATGGCCAGGGAATCTGGCGAGCGTCATGTGATCACAACTGAGCCAATGTTTTTTCTCTCTCTTGCGCTGCGGAATTGTGGGTAATCATCTCCCCTGCTGGTTCTTAGTGCTCGTCTCTCACTGGTATAACATCACTGGTCAACATCCGTGCGAGTACTGTTTACTGTGACTACGTGTGCATGTCAAACATCTTTGATTTTGTGTTTGTAAGCATATGTGTACAGCATGCGTGTACTGTTTATTATAACACGCGTGTGTGCGCACGTATAAAGCAAAAGAAACTCTCATTATAGAGGTTAAAGATCCATTTTCTCTTTCTGTATCAGCCCGTCGTTATGTGTGCACACGCGTAATTTGACACGGTGCCCCACTCTCTCTCGCCTTTATGTGCGCAGGCGCTGTGTGTGTGTGTGTGAAGGCGCACAGTGTCAAATCACACATAACGACAGGCTCATACAGAGAAGGAGCAAATGGATCTCTCAGCTTCACACACACACTCACACACAGCGCTTGCGCGCATAAACGGAAACGCTTATCTGTCGGGATTTATTTGTACTTTTTTTAAAGGTAAAGTGCATGTTAATTTGATTTATTTTTACTTTATATATTGTATTAATTATTTTTAGATATTCATGTTTTTGGGCTGTGGAACGAATAATTTGTGTTTCCATTATTTCTTATGGGAAAATTTTGGAATACGAGCCCACTTCTGGAACAAATTATGCTCGTAATCCAAGGTTCCACTGTAGTTGGAAGCAATGATAAGCCGCCCCAAACACCCCATGTCGCAAAAGGCAGCGTTTATTAAGCCAGTATATATTTGTGGCCTGTTGTTTTTTTTGTTGGTTTTTGTTGTGTTCTGAGTAAACTCGACCGAAATTAAGCCGCTTATCAGCGTGTCACAAAAGGCAGCGCTTATTATACAAATATATATTTGTATTTGTCGCGCTACTGTCATTGACTTTAATTTTACTCTCACTTTGTCTCATGTTATGTTTACTGTTTTACTGTTACATTCTGTGTGCACTCTTGTGTCACGAGCGAACAACGAAGGGGCGAAGAGAACGATCCAAATGCAGACGAGCAGAGATGATTTTGAGATGCTTGGGCTGGGTAACCTGAAGCTGTGCACCGTGAAGAAACGAGAAGTGGAGTCCTGGTCGAGGAGCGAAAGTGAAAGTTTGGAGCTGTTAAATTTATCAGCGAGCGTGTCGAGCCAATCCAAAACGTGACACAAGAATCGGAAAAACCAGAAAACAAAGAGTCAGTAACATGAAAACTTAGTGGACACTTTACGATGCGTCGAAGCTGAGACAAGTGGAAGGTGGGATGAATGTGTCGCATAGAAGAGGGAAGTAGGAGTCGGACAGTGCACGGATTGTCTATTCTGGTTATAATGAAGGCGCCGATGAAGCGAGGTGAGAGTTTACGTGAGAGTGTCCTTGGTACAGTGATGGTCCGTCTGTCGCTTGTACAACCTGGATGCTTACAGCAGGCTTCGTCTAGCCATGTCCGTTTGCATCGGCAGATGAAATGTTGGATCGAGGGGACCTCTACATTCTCCTCTTGAGTTGAAAATAGTGGTGGCTGGTAGCCTAGAAAGCACTGGAATGGAGAGAACGCCATGGGAGCAGACTGCAGGGAGTTATGAGCATATTCGACCCATGGGAGAAACTTACTCCAGGTGGTAGCATTGTGTATGGTCATGCACCGAAGAGCGACTTCCATTGCTTGATTCTTTTGCTCCATTAGGCCATTGGATTGGGGATGAAAGCCGGATGACAGACTAGGAGTGGCTCCGATGAGATTGCAAAAAGACTTTCAGAAGCGTGACGTGAATTGAGGGCCTTTGAGACTATGTCCATAGGAAGACCATGAACACGAAAAAGATGGAGGATCACCTGTTCCGCAGTCTCCTTGGCAGAGGGGAGTCTGGGAAGTGGATCCAGGTGGACGAACTTGGAAAAACGGTCAACAATGGTCATAATACATGTGTTCCCATCTGATGAAAGTAGACCAGTTATGAAGTCCATGCGAAATGTGAGACGAGGGGCGGTTCGGTATGGGTAAGGGTCTGAAGAGCGGCCGGGGCATGGTCGTCATGTTTACAGTGGGTGCAGACATCGCAGGCAGCCACGAAGCTGGAAACATCCCTCCCCAACATGGGCCACCAGAAGCGCTGCTGAATGATAAAGAGCATTCGGGCTGAGCCTGGGTGGCAGGCCAATCTGGATCCATGGTCCCACTCAAGGACCTGTGAGCGTAGACAGAAGGAAACAAAAAGACAATCAGGGGGAACGTTGCTGGGGCTCCTGGGTTAATACCTGCTTAACTTTAGCTTCGATGTCCAATTCCACAGCTGCTACTGGACAGCGAGAGGGCAGGATCGTGTCACATGGCATGGAGTCATGGGGAAGAAGAAACTGATGTGAGAGAGCGTTAGGCTTGATGTTCTTGGAGCCTGGCAGGGCTGTCGGGCATTAAGTCTTTTGGCACTGTTTAAGTATTCAAGGTTCCTGTGATCGGTCCATACTTGAAATGGGAGCTCGGTTCCTTCCAGCCAGTGTCTCCATTCTTCTAGCGATAACTTGATGGCTAGTGGTTCCCGATCTCCCACGTCGTAGTTCCTTTCGGCCGGGGGAAAATCAGCAGGGGTTTGTTATCCTGTGACGACCTCTGGGACAAGACCCCTCCAACGCCGGAGTTGGACACATCTACCTCCACCACAAACTGCCGGGATGGGTCGGGTCAGAGAAGGCTCTCTCCACCTCCTCGCTCCAACGGAAGCATGTCTTGGAGGAAGTCAGAGAGGTTAGAGGAGTGGCGATGGAGCTGTACCCTCGAATGAACCTGCGGTAGAAATTGACGAAGCCCAGAAATCGTTGGAGGTCTCGTCGCGAGGCTGGGTTTGGCCACTTGGAAACCGCCAGAACCTTGGCCGGTTCCATCTCTAGCCGCGAGGGGTAGATGATGAAGCCTAGAAAGGTGGTTGACGTTGGGTGAAATTCACATTTCTCTGCCTTGACGTATAAGTTGTTCTCTAAACGTCTCTGTAATACCTGACGAACGTGATGTCGATGCTCCTCTAGGTTGCGGGAAAAAATCTAAATGTCGTCCAGATAGACGAATATGTAAAGGTTCAGGAGGTCATGGAGTACGTAGTTTATCAGGCTCTGGAAGATGGCAGGAGCGTTGGTGAGTCCGAACGGCACTACCAAGTATTCATAATGCCCGGTCGGGGTCTTCCACTCGTTGCCCTTCCTTATATGGACGAGATGATAGGCATTGTTTAAATCTAGCTTGGTGAAGATGGTGGCTCCTTGGAGAAGTTCAAAGGCCGTAGACATGAGCGGTAAGGGGTAGCGGTTCCTGACTGTTATTGCGTTGAGTCCTCTGTAATCTATGCATGGACGAAGGAACGCATTTTTTTTTTTTAACAAATAAAAACCCCTTTCAATCATAAGGCCGATGAGG
This sequence comes from Clarias batrachus, assembly GCA_003987875.1. NCBI lineage: Eukaryota > Metazoa > Chordata > Actinopteri > Siluriformes > Clariidae > Clarias > Clarias batrachus. Next base: position 31,998 of record QMIH01001772.1, on the reverse strand, counting down.
AGGAAGCGACTTGGCTCGAGTCTTGTTGAAGACCAGCTTGAAATCGTGGTACTCGGCGGCAGTGGCAGATTTAGCAATTTGGGGGCTCAAGGTGAACAGGGATATGGGGCCCTCTGCATTCAGTGCATTTTTCAAAGTCTTACCTTAAACTTCCCTTCACTCGTCATCCCACAGCAATCTTATCCAGATGTCTAGAACATCTCTTTAGAAAACAACAACAACAAAACATTAACAGGTTAAATAATACACTAACAATTAACTAGAATGTAACTCATTGTCAATTTACATATCTGATACAGATACCTTTGTATTTCAACATGACCAGACTAATAGGTGATGATTGGCCTCTGTCTTCTATGCTGTTTCACGAAAGTAAGAAAACGTGTGACAGGTCAATGGAGTGACAAAAAGAATACTTAGAATACTTTAATATTAAAGATTTACCTCTTATCTTTATCCTTGCCTTCCCGTCTTTGTCTGTGTCTTACTCTTCTTCACTCTGTTTGCCTGTCTTCTAATGCTTCTAATTTTATGTATTTCTCCTGCTACTTGACTGCTTTCTTTTTATTGTTCCAATCGTTTTTAATGCATTTTACTGTTTGTCTTCGTCATCACTATATTTACTCTCCTCATTTTTTTTGTATGTTGTCTTTGCATCTCTCCTTCTCTTTTATTGATTTTATTTGATTTGGGTGTCTCTCTCTCTCTCTCTCTTTCTTCTTTTTGCTTTCTCCTCAAATGTTATTTCATGTATTTCCATCTCTTCTCCCCTTTTGGCACTGTATTTCTCTAGCTTATATTGTTCCTCTCAGTTTTTTTTATTATTTGTTTTTTTCTTTTAATAACTTACAGTAGTCTTCCTTCATCAAATGAGCTTTAGTGGTTGGGAAAACATGAATACTGGGGTGGTGGATTAAGAATAATATGAAAATAATTTTCATTAAAAATGTATTTTAAATAATTAGTCTTATTGTGTGCATGGCTGGGGTGAATAGTATAGACCAAGACAGTGAAATCTGGCCTTGCAAGCCTTGGCTTAAACAAACTTTGTTATTACTGACTCCATATCCACTGATTTTCTGACTTTTTGCTCAATGGAGAGAATAGCACATGCAGACAGCCTCTCTTGTGACATTGTTGACCTGAGTTACGGCATGAAAAATTGTGTTACCTTTGCCAAATATCCTATTAATTGTCTGTTCTCCTCTCGTTATTTCCGTTTTGTCTGCACCACTTGGGTAACTCCGTTCATGGCTGTAGATGGAAGTCTCGTGCTCTTCAATCAAACTGCAGTGAATAACTTTTCGCTTTCGTCACACGGAATGTACCATTATAGTGTGTGTTTTGGGGGAGACTAAAACACTATACCACAACTCGCGTGGCATAATAGCATTTTAATACTATTTCAGCGAGTGGAATTGAATTATTTTTGAATGTTAGACGTAAATGCTGGCTAAAACTACTTAGTTAGGCTTAAGTCATGAGACCTTGCTAGTTCGGGGCTCTAGGCGCTCGCCTACTTTTGCCTAATGGTAACGCCGCCTCTGCTCAACGGGAATATTGGAGATGTTAGGGAGATCGTCAGGCTTGGCTGGAGTGGAAGGTAGAGGGAGTGCCGAGAGAAGACAAGACAAGGAACCCGTGATAGTGTGCTTAGTCTAGTCAGTGTGTGGGCCATGTAGCGCTAACCAGGGAAGACCGAGAATTAATGCATCATGGGATCTCTCAATAACCAATAGGCAGATCTCCTCAGAGTGGTTTCCGGAAATTCGTAGGGTGAGACAGCGGGTTCGCCACATGATGGCTGGCAGAGGGCTTCCGTCTAGGGCCTGAACTGCGAGCGGAGGTTCTACTGGAACACATGGGACCTCCAACACCCTAGCTGTAGTGGCGCTGATCAGGTTACGGTCAGAACCGGAGTCGATGAGTGCCTGGACCTGGTGAGCTTGGCCGCAGATGATTATCGTAGCAGGGAGTAGGGGACGTGGTTCTGGGAGTCTGCCTGAAGGAGCGCCCTCTAGTGCTCCCAGCCTGACTAGAGGACGCCTTCTTTTAATGGGGCAGTTCTTTAAAGGGTCTGAAATTCAATGGCGTAATCATAAGCCGAGCATGTTCTTTGGCGAAGTTTTAACAACCTGCTCCCGGTCTCCCTGCCGACATGAGAGCGATCAAAAACCCTCCTTATCTCCCTGGATAACGTCTCAAAGTCGTTACAACATAGATTGCGGGCATCCCAGAGAGCGTTGAGCTGAAACGTGAAGCGAAGCCATAGTCGAGGAACAAAAGCGAGAGTTCAAAGCCATTAAATCCGTCAACGAGGCAACTAATCCAAGAAAAACGAGAAAACAAAGCGGAGTCGGTAACGTGAAAACTATGAAACAAAACGCAAGAATATTGGAGCAAAAAACACACAATAATCTGGCAGCGAGATAGCGTGCTGCGCTTCCTTATATGCCGGAAGAAATCAGCGCCAGATGAGAAACCGGTGTGTTATAACAGTACATAATCAGTGGACCACTGTCACTCGCGACACGGCACTCGCCCAGGTGTGTGTGTGTGAGCGCTTGTGCGGGGGTGTGTGTGTGTGTCTGCTCGCGCTGGGATGTGTGTGTTTGTGTGTTTGTGTGTGTGTGTGCGCGTGTCTGTATACAGTATATATGTATCCTGACATCATCTTTGAGGAACGATTAGGAAAGATAAAAGTAGCTTTATGTTAGTTAACCTAAAGAGACTCTGACCCTAATATTGTTTACCTGGTAATTTCTCTTAATGTATCTTCACCTGTTTCTGTTTATTAGCATTAGTTAAATTAAATTCTTAGCATTAATTGTTAAACTTAAAGTTTGGCAAAAGAGTATTTATGTAATAATACTATATAGTAATTAAATTGATTAACATCAATATTAACATGAGTTTTGCTTTTTGTCTTAGATGACGTTAACATACGACTCGCTGATGGGAGTCACTCCTGCTCTGGTAGAGTGGAAGTCTATTATAATTACCAGTGGGGAACAGTGTGTGGTGATGACTGGGACATGGATGATGCACAGGTGGTGTGTAGACAGCTTGGATGTGGTAAAGCTGTCAGGGCTCATCGAAGTGCTGCCTTTGGTCAGGGAAGTGGCCCGATTTGGCTGGATGATGTTCAGTGTTCTGGACGTGAAAGGAGCATCACACATTGCTCTAATAGGGGATTTGGAAATCACAACTGTGGTCATGGTGAAGATGCCGGTGTTACTTGCTCAGGTACAGAAAACTCTTAAACCATGACCTTCTCATCAATGTCATCATATTTACTGTGTATTGCATTATATATTGTCTTAACCCTTGTTTAGACAATGAAAGGGGTCATGGAGCATCTTTAAAAATTTGGCTGCTTATTCTCCACATTAACAGTCAAGAATTAACACAATTGAAAGATATATTACATGTTAAAGTCTAATGCACAATAGAAATGTGTTCATCTAAAATGTCTGTGGTTTGATCATTGCTGTTAATTCCTGTTAACTAATAATATATTCTGATGACAAATTTACTATATAAATGTTATTATTAAACTACGTTTATAGCTGACCACTTTTCAGGAAAGCTTGGAGTGAGATTTTGACAATAAGTGCATTGGATGCACATGCGATGCTGCCACCGCACAAACATCATACACTTTACCCTGCATGTCTCAGGCTCTATTAGGTTAGAGATAATTACAATATTTGCATTGGGTTCATATTCACGGCAACATTCAATGGATAACACTTGATTAAGAGAGAAACCCACAAAACACAATAGTATGTGTAACGTATGACAGCTTGTGTTGCTTGTGTCAAAATGCGCTGTATAGCCGTTTTCATGTCCTTATGAATTTATTTGCATCATTTACGAGTCAGTGGGGGCCCAAAAAATTACCTGCACTGGTAGAGACATTAAGGACTTCAGAGCTGATGTTATATTGGGARACGTTGGGAGAGGTCGGTGGCTCGCCTCAGTGGAATGGGAGCCTTAGATATTTTGTATTGATGCTGTGTTTATTTTTCTTACGGTAGCTACCTACAGAGGTAATCAGTAATAATGTATGTTTATTCCCTCAATTCATCTGGTGGAATGCCACTGAATTCCGCAAGCACTTTGGAATTTAAATAAATGTGTTGTGCTTCACAGAATATCCACCAGATGGCATATGGAAAGAGTTTGTTTAAAAGAAACACCAAATTGCTCCTTCACTGCTTTCAGTTCTGGTTGTTAAATACCCCAGTGAAGAAAAAAAAAACACTTTAGTGTATTACAAATATATTGAAATCTTCGATAGTACATTATAAACAAAAAGTGTGTTGGCACGACTCTATCTTTAGTAGAATGAGTCACTGGGTGATACAGATAGTGATAGGGATTTACTTCTCTAATAACATGTCAATTTGCCAATAACATTATTAATAGAAGGTAATTTTATTCCTAAAAAAACAACACAGTGTTTTATCAATTTGAAGTTTGTGTTACCATATGAGTAGTTTTACAAACTGTGTGGTGCGCTAGCAACAATCATCACCACCACCCCAAATGTGGAAGSATGTTATTTTTGAATGAAACTCAAAAAATTATTTCAACAGATCTAAACTAAAAAACCCTGACACTTTATCAATAAAATTTATGGTATTTAGAATTAGAACATGATTTTAAATGCAGTTGTTTTAATTTGCTCTTTTTCACTGCACTTTCATGCAATAAATTACCCATGAATTGACTGTTTAAGCTATAAAATAATAAAAATGTATGTTAGATTTACCTTCCAGTTGTGGTAAAATGCCTATTACATTTAACAATTTGCATTGAATTGTCAAACAGTCTTGTCAAAAACAGCTATGGTTTCTCACCGTTAACAGTAACCCAGGAAACTGTATTTCTGAGCCCTGCGACTGAAAGTGCGACAGGTCTGCCAATTAGCCCTGGAATGGATTTCCCTGTAAACTAACAACTTGAGGGAAATACCATGGACACAGGCAACAGATGTGAGTACAAGTTTTAATCTTGTGATTCTTACCATATACAGTAGGTGGTCAACCAGAATGACTGTTACCTCCATGCTCATTTCCGCGGCAAAACGACAGCAGTCAAAATAAATCAGTTGCATTTCAAAGTCATTTCATTTAACTTGTGACATGACTGCCAGGTGAATATACAATTTTCAAACTCTAGCAGAAAAACTGTGAAATGGAGAATAAATAAACACAGAAATTATTTTATGGGTGTGTTCCCATAGCAAAACACCTAAATTGATATACAGTGGAACCTCGGATTGTGAGTAACGCGGTTTGCGAGTGTTCTGCAAGACAAGCAAAGATTTTTAATAAAAAATCTTGAAAAATGTGGAAGTCTTGGTTAAGATCATGTATCACGCATGCGATTGTTGTTTTGCCGCCAAGCATCACATGATCACAACTGAGCCAACGGTTTTTCTCTCTCTTGCGTTGCGGAATTGTGAGTAATTGTCTCCCCTGCTGGGTCGTATTGCTCATTACTCACAATGGTCACAGAAATAACTTTAATCTGACAAAAGTAATAATAAATAAGAATTCTATGAATTTTAATCAATGAAAGTCAGACATTGCTTTTCAACCATGTTTCAATGGAAGTATTTAAAAAAATGAACTCATGGAACAGGCCTGGACAAAAATGATGGTACCCCTAACTTAATAGTTTGTTGCACAACCTTTTGAGGCAATCACTGCAATCAAACGATTCCTGTAACTGTCAATGAGACTTCTGCACCTCTCTGCAGGTATTTTGGCCTCCTCACTCCTCATGAGCAAGCTGCTCCAGTTGTTTCCGGTTTGAAGGGTGCCTTTTCCAGACAGCATGTTTCAACTCCTTCCAAAGATGCTCAATAGGATTGAGGTCAGGGCTCATAGAAGGCCACTTTAGAATAGTCCAATGTTTTCCTCTTAGCCATTCTTGGGTGTTTTTAGCTGTGTGTTTTGGGTCATTGTCCTGTTGCAAGACCCTTGACCTGCGACTGAGACCCAGCTTTCTGACACTGGC
>QMIH01001772.1:6378-19507 GCA_003987875.1 Clarias batrachus | reverse complement strand
TCTAGCAAAGACTTAATTACACCCTAGTTAATTTTGTATTTGCTGGGTTATTAAAACTGCGTCTGTGTGTGTGTGTGTGTGTGTGTGTGTGTGTGTGTAGACAGAGCAGAAGAGCAGAAGACACAAGAGAACTCCAGGATGCCGATAATTTGAGTGTTTACTAACAATCTTTATAGAAGAGTCAGCTCTCACCAATGTCTTACTTTACTGGAGAATAATAATACGATAACTTTTGCATGTATTTCAATTTCTTATGATACTTCATTTAGCAAATAATGTCAATAAACAGTAATTTTATTCATTTAAACAACACATATGTTTAATGTTGTGAAAAAAAGTCTAAAAAAAAAGTACAATGTATGTCTAAAAAATGAATAATGCTGATGGTACTTAGAATGAGATTTTAATGCTGTTTCTTTGCTTTGCACCTTCTGGTCTTTGGAATGCATTGAGTAAAAAAAATAAAAATAAAAAGCACACTCTCTAAATCTCTAAGATTCAGCTTTTATGAGTTTTATATATTATGAATATATTTAAGAAGACAACTGTTCCATCAGAGAAGACAAACTAGTTCAAAAGTATGTAAAGTACTTGTTTATCAGAAATATGAAGGAATTCCGACATTCCCACACATTTTGTTAAAGCATTCCGAATTGTCACAAATTTGATTCATTGACTGTTGCTCATCTGTCTAACATCACATGCTATAAGTTACCTATGAATAGATTATGCATTACCTATGAATTGTTAAAATGTACATACAAAGATTAATCTACAAACCAGCTCATGCAAACAGACGAACAATAATTAGGCACATCCTCAGCAGGTGTGAGTTCTTTCCCACTCACATGACATTTGCATCCTTCACATACCAGCACCAACTTACCCAGTCTGAGGTTGGGGACCCACCCCTTCTACACCTTCCATCTAAACCATAGGGCAGTAATACTGCAACATGGTGGTGCACAAATAACCTGAAGGTAAGGATGAAAAACTTGTTTAAGACAATTGGGGTGGAAAAAGCTAAAGTTTTTCTTGCGATATAGGATCCAGGGGACAATATGCCTTTGTAAGATCAAGGGTCAAATAAACGTGAGTTGCAACTAACTAATTTAGAAGTTAGTCAATTCTGGGCATCAGGTATGTGTCTAATTTTGACACCATGTTGACTTGGCAAAATTCCATCCATAACCAGACTATTGCATGGCTGGGCTGGGCACATGCAGAAACAATTCCAAAACCTGTTATTGAAACTTGGGAACCTGAGCTCTCTGTGATGGTTAAAGGTTGCCTACCACTATGGACCAGGGTAAATTGGTCCAGTCTATTACCATCTGGTACAGCACCACAGTGTCAGAAAGGAAGTTAGGAGTCAAACATGATCGACTGTCACTCCTTTGGTTACCACAGTGGAGATCCTGGCTGGGTAAAGGAGCCTTAAGGTCAAATGCAGTGGCCTCTTCCTCTTCAGCTGCTGAATCTCCAAGGCTGGCTGTTACAACGTACCTACTGCTGTTCATGATTTGCTCTCATATGTAAAGAATTTATATGATTTCTCACCTGTTAACAGTGACCTCAACACCTGTGTTTGATAAACCTGTAAGTACAACTGTGATAAACCCACCAAGTACTACTGCAATAATTGTCACTGTAACAGGCCATCTTGAAAAAAGACAGTTGTGAGTAAAAGTTTTTATTGTTTTGTACACTTGGGTTTGTTAAAGATTTTCAGCATACACACATGCATGTGGTCCTAAGTGTGGTATTCTCCCTTTTTTTCACTCATTATCATTAATGCTCCCCAACAAACTGCATTTTAGTCTTGCCTTTTTTCTGTAATCCTCAGCATAGAAAATTGACCTAAATTTGGATTCTTTATATTTCTTTATTGCTCAACTCTAAGAGATCACGTGCAATAAATCACTTATTAATTGACTACATATAAGCTAAAAAATTATACAAATGTACTTAGAAAGATTTACCTAACAACTGTTACAAAGTACCTTCTACTTTGCTAGAGCATGGGGAATTGACCCAATTTTGGATGGTCCTTTGTTGCTGAGCTGCGTGACATCGTATGCTATGAATCACCTATTTATTGATTATGCATAAGCTACTAAATGATGAAATGTAGTTAAAAAGATTTACCTGCCAACTGTTTAAAAAATAGCTACTACATGTAAGGATTTGCTATGAATTGCTCAACTCCGTGATATCACATGCTATGAATCACTGATGAATTGACTAGATTTTCCATACCAACTGATTCAAAGAACCTATTACACGTAATGATTTGTCAAAAACTGCTATGATTGAAATAGATACCACTGTAAGAGAACATTTTGAGGAAAAAGCAACGGCCACAGGCAACAGATGTGAGTAAAGGTTTTATTCGTTTGTATGTTACCATATGAGCAGGTATACAAACTCTGTGGTGTCCAAACCCAGCAACACCCACCATCACCACCCCAAATGTGGAAGCATGTTATGTTTTGAAGAAACTCCGAAATACAACCATTTTTAAATGCTGTTTGTTTGTTTTGCTCTTTTTCACTGTAATTGTCTATTCTTTGGAATGCACTGTTTAAAAAAGTGCACACTCCAAGATGTTTGAGACCACTGTTAGCTTTGATTATGATGCACAATGTGATGGCTAGTTGATGTGTGAAAATGGTTCCTCATTTCCCAGAACCACTCTTTTACAATTTAAGGCCTGGAAGGCCGCTGCTCCAATAGGAAAGAAGTAGTTTAAAATAATGTAAATAATGCAGGACGTTCCTACAATTCCAAACTTTTTGCTAGAGAATGGGGAATTGACCAAAATTTGGATTTTTGCTGGCCCTTTCCTGCTGAACTCTGTGACGTTATATAGTATGCTATGAATCACCTATGAGTGGGATTCTTCCGTTTTCACTCATTATTCTTGCTCCTTTAACGCCCCGACCCCCCCAGCTCATGCAAACAGACAAACAATAAGAAAAAAATATATGCAAATAAAAATCCTTATGAAATGAGAATTAAACTATTAGTTAAAAGTAGAAAGTCCAGGTGAATTGAAAACCATTTAGATATTTCCAGGGTGTTTCCAGAGGTCTTTGCACTTTTTCTAAAAAGTTAATTTTGTAAAATAGGTATCTTTAATAACAAGCAGGAACAAGTAATCAATTTGTACTAATTGTATAATATTTAAGCCAGAGGAACAATGTTAAATAAAGGATTGTTTCATGTGTTATTAACACTAAGGAGTTAACTTACAATCTTATCATTTTGATTCATACACATTGCATAAAAACTAACTTCTTTTTATTGTGTAAAGCTGCTTTGCGACAATGTCAATTGTTAAAAGCGCTATATAAATAAAATTGACTTGACTTGACTACTTATTTTCCTTTGCTCTTACCTCACACAGTGATCTGTAATTATTCTCATTCCCCTACATTCATTAATTCATGTAGTGATCTGTAATTATTCTCATTCCCCTACATTCATTAATTCATTGGTGTAGTTTTAAATTAATTAGTATTGTATTATGCTTTTAAAGAAAGATTAGAAAACATTTTATTGTGTTTTAATGTTACTGTAATAAGGTTAGAAGGCAGGGATGGTTATAAAAAAAATGTATAACCAATTATGAGACACCAACTCTTAATGACTCCTTTAAGTAATGTCACCTTTGTCTTTAAACTGTCATAATTAGTTTGATGTTTGTATATTCTGATGGGAAAGAGACACACCCATTCTTAATGACACACCCATTCTTAATGACATGTGTAAACATTTACTTGAAAAACATATGTCACCTTTGAACTTTGACAAAATTAAAATATAGTAATCTTAACATAAATATTCACATAACCTTAGACATGACCTTTGACCTTTAGCTGTCAAAATTAGTTTCACGAAAGGGACCCTACATAACGCTCTCTCGATGGCCAAACATTCTCTCAGTGTTGCTGAACAGTGAGTTTCCGATCTACATGATGGGATGCTAATTTAAGTTTCCATTATTTCTTATGGGAAAATAGAATTTGGTTTACAAGTGCTTTGATATACGAGCCCACTTCCTGAACGAATGATGCTTGCAATCCAAGGTTCCACTGTAGTTAAAAATTTTGTAAATCAGAAATATGAAGGAATTCCCATATTCCCAAACATTTTGTTAAACCGTTCCGAATTGACGCAAATTTGATTCCTTAACTGTTCTTTGTCGCTCATCTCTCTAACATCACATGCTATAAGTTACCTATGAATAGATTATGCATTACCTATGAAGTGTTAAAATGTACTTGCAAAGATTCACCTAAAAACCAGCTCATGCAAACAGACAAACAATAATTAGGCACAGTAGATGTCTTTGCAGAGCACACAGCAACATTAGGGAATCCTCGCAACCAAGTCACAAACTTCTTGACCTTCTTGCATCCAAGAGAAGGTACAGGGACATTCGCACCAGAACCAGCAGGTTTAGGTCCAGTTTCTTTCCCACAACCATCACACCATTAAACTCTACCCTACAGCGTTAAATCACTTAAACCATTTAGACCTTATTAACAGCACTTAATTACTCATTATTTGTAATTGTAGAATTATATACCTAGACTCATATGCTGGCCTCCCAGGAATTCCTTTAATGAACTAAACATGGTGAAATAGATGAACACAAGGTCAGGACTGTACAGGGATGTGACAAAAACTTCCAACTGAGTTCCTGTAATGTTCAAATTGTGTTGCTGAATGATTGTACGTACAGTTCCCACAGACAAATGCTTTTGCAAGTTAACAAGACGTTATCAGTGGGCTCTAAGCTAACTCATCCATGGACATATGGCCTTCTTTAAAACATTCAAATTCAAACACCATTCAAATGTTTTACTTTAAGAATTGTATTACTGTACTGTGCTTAAAGTCTTCTGTAAATATCAATCAGTTTTAACCCTTAATTCACAAGAAATTTCATCACAAGTCTTGATTTGACTTGAAAGTAGGGTATATTTTTAGGATTGGACTAGACAGAACTGCTCTGTAACCCAGCAAATGAAGCATACCATTTTGTTAATTGATAACATCAAAGTTGCATATTTGTTCACTCTCATACAGGTTTTTCCTGTGCCCAGTAAGCTAGTTCCCCTTCATTATTGTTACGGTTTCCTTTTGAGTTGTTATCCTTGCTACTGATGCCTAGGGGAAATAGGAATCTAGCATAAGAAATAAAATAAAGGACAAAAAGAATATTAAAAAGAAATAATATAATTGTTACTGGTTACTAAGCGGGGAATGAACTGTGTGAAATAACGAAGTAAATTTGGGACTTGCAATGAACATTAGCAAACTTTGGTAGAGAACTTACAACAATACACCCAATTGCTCCTTAGTTACAGTGGAAACCATACCTTAAATAATGAAAGAAACAAATTATAAAAATATAAATATACAAGCGATTCAAATAATAAATTCAACAGTGAGGGCCATGAGCGGAGATTAAAGCAAAAAAATAAATAAACCAAAAAAAAAAAACATTCTGGGCATAGGATGCTAACTAACTACACTAATTAACCAAACATAAATAGAAACAGTTAGCTCGCACTCCTAACTAGTGTTTTTATACAGGTTCTCACTCTATGGCATACTAACCTTCACTAAAGTCCAACAACTTGTCCTTAGTAAAGAAATAATAAATCAACACCTAGTGCAGTCAAATAAAACATGCATGAAGCAAACAGAGCATGGGTACAAGCTAATATCAGATAACTGTCTCAACATTCAAAACCAGAACATATAATGAATCAATGAAAGTGACCTGAATGGAAGAAAAAAGACACTGCTCCCAGCGTCACTTCCGGGCTCTCCTACTAGTCTAGTCATGTCTCATGCGAAAAAGGAATCATCATCACACTTGAAGTGGAGATTGACAGGGATGGTGTCCCTGGAATCCCAAGACCTGAAAGACACACAAACCAAGAACACCAAAAATGAGGTATCCCAAAACGCTACAGGATGTAACAATTATCTTACAAAGTTGGTCACATTGGCATGCACTTTGAGACCTCCTTAATTTGAGGTCTGGTCTTGCTCTGCCACTGCAATTCACCTTCAAATGACTTAAAAACTGAAATGATGTTTCTTTGGCAACTTTAGAAAAAATGAAGCATGGTCAATGACGTTATTTTTCTTTTTATGATCGCACCAACTTATTACGAATAGGAGAGCAAACAAAAAACTCCTTTAATCCAGGTGGCGGGGCAAGCACGATGTCCCAACATCCAGGTGGTGGAAGCAGTGTACCACTGTCCAATACAGCTAACAGAAACAGCAGTATAGTCTCAGCGCCAGAGAATGCTGCAAAGCTAGGTGGAGAGAGTGCAGTATCTGGATGACGCGGCAATGGGCACAACTCGTGTGCTGCAGGGCATGGCTCAGATGGTGCAGGATGTGCTTAGGCAGTGCAGGGCTCTCCAAAGGCAGCTTGAGGTTTCATATGCAAAATATGCAAAAATGCTATTATGAAAAGTTCTTAACCTTGCTGAAAAAAACAGCATATACTAGCATGATTTATATGCTGGTTAATACTGCTTAGTTGTGGTCTGATGCTGGTTTAGCTGGTGAACCAGCATAACTGATGGAAGAGCAGCATGCCTGCTGAAAAATCCAGCATAGGCCAGCATGATTTATACAGTATGCTGTGCCACCAGCAAGGTTTTGGTAATTAAAATTGGTTACCATTTTAGCTCATTATCTTGTTTTTTAATAGCTAGTACTGAATATAATGTGTAATGTAAATACATGGACAGTGTAGTGTTATCTTTAAATGGATTTGCATACAAGAGACAAAAATAATCTATTTACCAAAAACATGTAAATACATTATTTTACATTCATTAAATATCTGTGGGTTGTTTAAAAACACAACACAAACTTTTTATATAAATGCACTTTTTTAAAAAGTAATCAATGGAAATCATTTAAAATTGAAAAAAAAAAAAAAAAACAGCATAGACCATCATAGCTGGTTACCTGCTTGACCAGCAATTATACCAGCAGGGTTACCAGTATACCAGCACCAGCACCATGGGGTCAGCTGTTTTGGCGTTGGGACCACTTGCTTTTTTTTTTGGCAACACTGCTAAATCATGCTAACATACTGCCTTATGTAGCTTAGCACAAACAGGTTAGCTCACAGGTGGCTAAGCTAATACCTTACAGTATGTAGATTACAGATGGTTGTCAGTATCAGCTGTGGTGTGAATGTTTATAATATATTCACCCCGTTTTGGATAGCTTTATATTATGGTAGCTACTTGGTTCAGTTTTTGGTTAGCTTATGACACTGCTATCTATAATGTTCTTTAGCACAAGCACTTTAGGTCTTGTTGCCTGAACATTGCAAAAGTTTGTGTTGTCTTTATGCATGGTCAATAGTTATTGATGATTATTGACAGTAATTTTATTATCATCATGCTTATGTTTCTTTTTCCTTTTTTATAAACCGTTGTGACCATGAAAATGATCAGCCACCTGTTTTATAGAGACCAAATGCAAACAATCAGGCAAGATACAGACGGACCATCAATATCCCAGCGTTCACATCGAACGTGGAGAGAGCGTCAAATTTCTGCCGCCGACGCCGCTCTTCGCTGCTCTGACGTAGACCGAATGCCTTTCTTGTATTTAAAGAATCATTAGAATCACTAGGTAGACTTTGTCTTTAATTAACATAAGAAGAAGATTAATTAATTAATAATTAATAATTAATAAACATCCACTACCGCAATAATCAACCTCTCCTCCATTTTGCTTAGGCACTAATGTATCCAGAACAAAAGTTACAGGACTGCTTTCCTCGGAATCCTCTCTAGCAGAGGACCTCCCTTTTAATTGTTTGCCGCTCAACTGCATCATTGCTCTTTACCCTAAAATTAATCTGATTTCAACTCCCTTCGCCGTCCTCGCCGCCCTGCGCCACTCCTCGCCACTCCTCGCCACTGGCTCACATTGAAAATTAATGACTTCCGGCCGCTTTGACGCTCTCGCCGCGTTCGGATGGAACGCAGGGTATGTCATGGGAACCTCGACCACGACTGGGGTATGGATTCGGGACGGATCTCTTGTATTTTTTTTAAGGGGTTGACCACACGATAAGGCTTCACTTGTGACTGCACACAACCAACACATGGACTGGCCTCAGATGCCAGGAATGTTACCACTGCTGGTCACAGGAACTGTGTGAATTGAAAATCAGTTCATGGTAAGCAGCCAAAAACACCATGGAAATGCCAGGTATGTGATGTTCACTTGTGTCTTGACAAGAACTGCTTTTCAAGAGAGGCACAAAGATGTATGACTGTGTATAAGGTGTAAAAATGGGCTTTTATAAACCTAACTCCCTTTCTTCATAGTGCACTGTTCCTGTTCCCACTGCTTTACCCTGCATGTCTGTTTGAACGGCTATATTTACAGTATGCCAGAAATGTGCCTTCTGTGTATAAGATCATCTGTGTCACTCTTCCCTCAATCCTGGACATTTACTTTGCACTAGGGGACAGAGGTGACATTTTTATGTTTATAAGTAGGGGTGCTCCGATTGATCGGTCGCCGATCATTATCGCGCCGATAATTGCTTTGGGAAGTTTGATTTGCAGTCTCTATAATGGCCGATATAGAAAAGCCGATCAGGTGACACAAAACTCGCGGGACAATTTTTTTGCGGGCTGTTAAAATTGCTTCACCAGTCTGGCAATTCTACGTGTTGTGTGAAAAAGACAATACATTAGCAATCTGCAGCCTGTGTAACAAGCCAATTCCACGAGGCGGGAAGCAGCCAAAGCATTTTAACACCACGAACCTCATCAGACTCCTGAAAGAGTAGGAGGTGAATCATGATGAACTGTACTTTCGGTCACCTACGCGGTTTTGCTCGGTGGCCGAAAGTACAGTTCATCATGATTCACCGCGAGTCTTGGCGCTGTGGTTACGTTTCCAACTTTCTGCGCGAAAAATTAAACATGTTTGTCAAATGTGAAATTTTTTAAACAAGTTTTTAAACATGAAAAATTACAGGTTTAATTTGTTTTGTCTGTCCTCGCGGATGCTTGCGGTCCTTGCAGAACTTCCGTTTTTATGCGCTAAAATGCCCCCCTGCCACAGATTGCCCCGCCCCACCCCTATATAATCAACAGAAATGTATAGGTTTATGAATTACAAATTAAAATTAGATCAAACGAATGTGAATATAAAATAAGCAATACAAAAAAATACATGTTGAGTAAGAATTTTTTTCCTGAACATTTTTTTTCACATACAAGATGGATTTTTTAATATAGCTTATTTTATAATAAAAATAATTTTGTGCAAGTCTTCATAACAAATATTTATTTAGTGCAAACATTATACATGACATTATACATTTACATGACAAATACCTGCAAAATAAATGTGTCAGAAAATAAACGTTATATGAGAATTTGTATTAATGGTCTTGACACCTGTGACGTTCCTGGGGTAAATTATAATAGTTATATCATATTTGATAATAATAAACCTATGAATTTCTGTTCAGATATAATAGCTGATAGAGATTATATGGGTGGGGGTGGGGTCGCATTTTAGCGCATAACACCGGCGACTCACGTCCTACTTGTCTGTTATTTTATCTACAGCAAGGTTGTATTTGTCGAGCTCTAAGCTGTTCCCAATTACTAACCAAACACAGACTTGCTGGCCAATAAATACAGTTGATTTACATTGTTGTTAAATATAGTTTAATAAATACTGCCTCATGATAAGGCTTCAAGGAGACCCTTTAATCGTGATCGGTATCGGTATCGGCTGATACAGCTTCTAGTGATCGGAGATCGGTGATCGGCCCAAAAATCCTGATCGGAGCACCCCTATTTATAAGTAAGGTTACATTTATATGTTCATAAGTAAGAAAAATACACAAAAGAACTACTTCAGGGCCCATAAACCTGCAGACCCCTAAATAAAGGATGAGCTCACTCATTTACGTACACTCCTGTGGTGTGAAAGTAACTGTGTGAAAGTGTACCTGAGAGGTTGGTCTCATGTTTTGTTTTTGTTATTATTTTTTTTTTTTATCAAAACCTATTTGCTGTTTATTGTTAAATTATCATATTGTTACAAATGTGCATATTGTACATATTGTTACATATTACACAATGTTAATATTGATTGTGTTGGCCAGTAAAGCAGATTTTATACTGATTATGTTCTTTTGTACTGATATTCCATGTATTCTGGCTTTTATACCATACCATGTCACGATTTGTGGTGCGAGGCATAACTGCAGAAGGCTCCAGGTTTTAATGAAAATGTTTATTTAAACAAAAGTCAGGGAAACCATAACACAAATATACTTTATAAACGGAACCTGAAAGTAAACCACGACTTAGACAAAACAACAGACACTCTTAAACATGTAGACATTTAACTAGGATAAATCAACAGACGCAAGACAAGGAACTCAAAGACACCAAACTATTTATAATAACACTAATTACCAACTCGGTTCAGGTGAGCGCCCCCTTGGTCACCTGACCGAGTTGCCCCATGGGAACTGAAGTCTTAACTGAACTACAACTACAAAAAACACAGGGCGCTTTGGCGCCCTCTAGGGGTTATCCCTGACATACCAACATTAGATGAGGTGGTGAACAGCATAGTATCATGGCACTATAATGCAAAATATATGCTGGTATGCTGAGGACCAGCATCGGTAAAGTGACCAGCATACCAGCACCAGCATACCAGCAAAATGTATGCTGGTCACCTGCTTACCAGCACCAAAACACAACATATGCTGGCGTAATGTTAACCAGCTGTGCTGGTCTATGCTGTTTTTTGTTCAGCAGGGAAGAGTGATGTAATCTAGTCCAATGAACTAATAGACAAGATTGATGTTACTCCATGATATTAAGAAACACACACACACACACACACACACACACACACACACACACACACTGTGTGTGTGTGTGTGTGTGTGTGTGTGTGTGTGTGTGTGTGTGTGTGTGTGTGTGTGTAAAGTAGAAATTATAATAACTTTACATTTTAACTGGTCACAGAAAAAGGAAGATATTAACTCCACCTCTTCAAATGCATAGAAAAGACCATCAGCTTCACAACCTCATGAGTTTCACAGTGAGAAGACTAGAAGACTCTGTGAGGCAGAACTGGGAACCCTAATAGGAACCAAGTGACACCTCAAGAATCAGGATGCTGAGACTCTCTCTCCATTTATTTTTTGGTAAATTCATCAATTTTATAAAGCTGCGAATAAATATATATTTTTTATTTTATAATATTTTATTATTTTTTTATGTGTATCATATTTTATGTATATAATGTATGTGTGTTATATTTTATGTATAGAATTTATGTGTATCATATTTTCTTATAGTTAATATGCAATTAATGACAGCACTTAACCATGTAGTACCATTGCTCTCAAAATATAATAAAGAAAAAAGTTTGTTTATATTTTAGGTCATTTAGTTTATTGTTACCAAGATTATCAGAAAAAAAAAAAAACATTAATGGTCTATAATAAAATACTTTTCCTTTATTTTCTCTCCATAGTCAGTGTCCTTAGAGCTTCTCTGCTGGCTGGTAAGCGAACTTCCCATTTAAATAAAATGTATTTAGTGTAAAACACTTCTGCTGATGTAATGGCTTTTTCCCATCATGATCATGATACACCTTTTAAAATGAATTATAATCTAAAATTAAAATTCTACTTTAAAATGACTTGTTTTATATAGTCTGTTAACACCAAAAACCAGAATCCCTGAAAGTAGAAAAAGATTGATTACAGAAACTATTTAACTTTTCAACTATATGCACTAATTATGATCACTATTAAGATTTATTATATCGATTGAAGATTTAAAATGTATAAATAAATWWAAAAATTAKAATAAAATMCCGYAACCTGCTTATGTAAATGTGCACACTTCTTAATATGTTTTAAATCCCATTAAGCTTGTAGTGCATCACTCTTCTAAATTTTCTACAGAAGTAAAAGATTGAGATAATAGATTTTGATAACAGGATGTATCACATGACAATCTCAATGTCATCGTTAAGTTGCAACAGAGAGTTTATGACAGTGTGGTAAACTTTAAATTATGCTGAGCACAAAATTGCAAAACATGGACAGTTTGCTTCAAAATATCATGACAAATTGCTGAGTCAGTCATTGAATCACAATAAAAAAGAACTACTCAATTACTCAATCTTTTATAATGCATGTCTGACGAGTTTCATTTCTTCTTCTTCTTTTTCTTCTTCTTCTTTTCATTCTCTCTTTGACCTGTTTTATTATTTGTTTATGATTAACTTTTAACTAAAATGTTTGTTTTTTTTCATTTATTCCCATGTTTATTTTTCTGCCATGTGATGATTTTATATTCCTCTTTTTGTTCTCTTTTCTTATATGTTCATGTTTATTTAATCATTTTATTTCTTCTTACTTCATTTTCATTCAGTTTCTTTATATTTATACTCTTTTTTTTTATTTCCCCTCTCCTTCTCTTAGAAGTGGCAGTCCATGATACCTTAGGACTACATTTCTAATAATATACTCAACAAGCTCCAAACATCATACTGTGTTTAAAATTGTATTTATAAAGTGCAGCATACACTGTATGCTTTAGTCAGTAAAAAGACGTTTATTATTCATTATGTAAAATACATTTCTGAGAAACAAAGTGCTGACAGAAATGAAATCATATCAGTATGGAAAAACTAACCAGATTCACTATCATTAATTATTATTGCATTTTGCTGTTTGTCTTGGCACTAGGTGGCGCTAGTAGTTGTGACTGCCACAACTCACTGGTGGCAGCCACTCCTGCACTGGGGCATTACCCCAGCTGAAATATTTCTCAACAACCTCCAATTAAATTAAAATATTTTTGTACAGAAATTAGGGCTGGGGAAATCTGTGTTAACACTTGAAATAAATTTGGATTGTTTAACATGTTATAACATTAACACCATCATTCCAACAATGCAACAATGTATTAGTGGCACACTCTATTCTAATCCCTGTTCAGCATAGCAGTGGCTCTAAAATCTGCACAACCTTTCTGCTTCATGTCTGAAATGTTTATTT
>QMIH01001771.1:78962-90904 GCA_003987875.1 Clarias batrachus | reverse complement strand
TGAACCCGAATGACCCGAGTCAGATCGTGTGTGGAGACGCACTGGGACAAATCTACTTCCTGTCCTGGAACGGCTGATTAACATCTTCACACTGCACACACCATCAGTTTAACATGCAACATGCTCCAAGTTTGTCACTTTATCACTTTGTACAAGTGCAACCTGCTTTAACATACTGAACGTTTACACGTACACACTACACAATTGCACTTAACTTTATGTTGTGCTTACCTTACCTAGATGTAGATAGAAATTAAGACCAGGAAAAGGAGCATTTGTTTGTGAATGTTGGAGAATTTTAAAGATATTTTTGTAACTGCAAAATAAAACATAGGCCACCATGTTTCAAATAAAATTGGGAAAAGGGTTCCAAACTGATGTTGAGTTGTGATAAAATTATTAAATTTAATTCATTTTCAAGGTATTTTTAAGTGTGGAAAAGTTAAGAAAGTTGAACCCCCTCTTGAAACATAAGATGCACATAATGTTTGTGTGATTATTACAATGTGCTTTCTCTTAATAGATCAAATGTGATTTTATGTGAAATATACTTAATATCAAAGGATATGGAAAGTAACTCAAATGATCCACAACGACAATATGTTATTAATCTAGTAAAATACACTACATATTATTAGAAATGTCTTATATTATATTATATTATATTATATTATATTATATTATATTATATTATATTATATTATATCATTTTTTAGCTACAGATCAAAGGGTCACATGTTAATGAGACACTGTCCTTGAACTCGTGGAGACATGTGAGTCTGTCTCATGAACTTTTTTTAATTATAGCTTTTTACTAAAGTTTTATTCAACAAAAAGAATCATTTACTTTGTGTTCATGTTTTATTTTAAAGAAAGGGAATCTGATTTTCCACAATATACACTACATTGGTCCATTACTGGAATGCAGACTGTTGGTTCTTGTTGTAATGCTACAGCCTTATTTCTGTCTCTTATAAAACAGTGACACTGTAAAGTTCCTGAATCTACAGGATTTTGCTTCTAAACACTTTAATTTAATATGCTCTATTTTTAAAGCAATAAATGGCAGGAAATTTATTGTTATTTAAAAATGTATTTGCTGCACTTCTAAACCTTACACTGCATGCCATGATGAAATTATACATTTTAATGTAATTTTGTATTTTTTTTTTTTTTTTTGCTTTAACTGATTATTGGAATGCATTAGTGACTAAGCACCTAAAATTGTCAATAGAAAGTATGTAATGGCTGATTTAATTTTGAAAGCCTCATTAAAGGTTGATTTAAAAATGCTTTATAGAATAAAGTGTCATGACGCATCAAATGACTGACTTCGTTTGATAAAATATTTTATTGTATTTTTTTTTTTTACAAGTAATAACTTGTCCAAGGAACTTTCAAGATGCAACATACAGTACCAACTAAAAATAAAATGGATTCAATTGCCTGCAGCAGCACAGGAAGACATGCTTTGCAGATTTATTGTTTCTTTAAAAAATAAAATAAAATCCCAAAGACAAAACAGAATATTTGAGACATTGTACACTATTTTTAAATCAGTATAAAAATGAAATCTGACAACCCATTTAAACTTTTACTGACATTTAATTAATAATAAGAACGATAAGAAGATGATGATGATGATGATGATGATGAGATGATGCTGACACAAGTGTTTCTATTGGCAAGATACACAGCATTAAATCCAATTCGAGGTGCCCATGTAGATGAGACCAACCTAGCTTTGACTGGCATCAACTTGAGCCTACAGCAAGTGCTTGAGCATAACATTGCTATCTTTTAGGATAATAATAAGAACACCACAGCAAACCTAATCTTGTTTCATGAGTAAAGAGTCAGTGTGTGCCTTTTTAGGTGGAATAGCAAAAACAGACACTTCTGTGTAATTTACCCCCTATATAGTTGGGGTAGTTCAGTGGTTAAGGTATTGTACCACGGATCAGAAGATCTCAAGTTCAAACCCCACTACCACCAAGTTGCCACTGTTGGGCCCTTGATCAAGGCCCTTACTCCTCAACTGCTTACATGTATAACAAAATAAAAAATAATAAGGATGTCTGCTAAATCACATACATACATATTTACAAACAACTGACATTTCATCTAAATAATAAACAAGAAAGCGCAAAGCATTACCTTTTATTAAAGACCAAAACTATGACTATTGAAGGGGTTTTGAAGTAATAAGCTATTCATCTTCAACATGCTGTTTTGGTAACAAATGTTTTAAAATGTTAATAATATAATATAAATGAAGAAAAAAAWTAAATAAACCACTTTTCATAACTGTATTATACATTTTTAACCAAATCAGGATAAAAATTGTGGCTGAGATTTAGATTTAAAGTGAAGTAGCTAACATAGAGGGAAAAGCATCGATTGCTTTAATGGTGTATGAGTGAAACAGAAATTAAATTCTTAATTCTAGCCTCTGTTACGTGTGTCAGTTACTCATACAATTATTATTTTAAATGTGACCATGATCGTGACTGCAGCCCAAAGTATGAGGGAACTGTGGTCCTTTTACTATGTATACGCCATTTCCATCAAAAACAAACTTTAACTACGATATTTAACAGTCTAACCCATGCATTTAAATGACACTTACTTTGGATCACATAAATTTATAGTTGAGTTATAAAAACATATCCTGAACCCAGCGTACAGAGGCTGAGTGAATGTGGTGTGCTCTTCGTAGAGGAGACTCATCGTGTCAGAGATGTTGTAGAAGGCCAGAGCTCCTGCACTGTGATCCACATACACTCCTACTCTGGACGGTGGTGGACCTTGGAGTTTTATTTCATTGTTGTCATGCCAGAAGGATACAGACTTTTGATAACACTGCAGATTCCAGGAATGACTGTTGCGTCCAAACATTTTACTCTCTCCTTTCCTGCTGATCTTTTTATATGAGACTGATACGTCCACACCCATACCTCTACACTCTACCTCCCAGTAACAGCGTTCACACACACTCTCTTGACACAACACCTGAGCACAGGAGTCAAATCTGTCTGGATGCTGAGAGTATTGCTGTGCTTCCTTAACACGTGTCACTGATCTGCTCCCCTCAGACAGAATGAGCTTATCATGTGCTGTGTTGGGATCCAGAGTCAGATTGCGAAAATCTAAAGTAATAAAATGTCCACAGGTTAGATATTAATCACAAGATTTATAATAAAGTGCCTTGAAACCTAAAAAACTCAAAACAGTCACCACAATGGCTCCTTAGCCTTCATTTTACTGCTTTTCTTGAGACTTAAATTGCCTTTAATTACAGTTCAATTGAGGTGTATTTAATTTTTTTTTAAACAGGTGGGGGGGGGGGTTCTAAGAAGGAAGTAACTTTGGCCTCAACATTAGGAGGTTGAGCTCTCCACTCATGTAGGGATGTATGAGGCACACCCGTTTTTTGCAAATAGGCTGATTCTTAAAAAAAGATTTGTGTGTAATTCTGTGTTTTGTCCGAGTTAGATTCCAAAATCTACGACCACTCTCAGGTACGAGATTTTATGGCGGGGTGTATGCGCCGAATCGATTCCTTTTCCCTCGGATAGTAATGCCTGTACACGTGGCCTTGATGACATATATTTGATGGTGGCGTAACACACTCCATTCGTGAGCGTAATTTCACAATTCGCCCGTGTAACACAGGAGTTGTAAAAACGAGTTTTGTGTCAGAGTCATATATTTCAGAGTTGTACTGTAACAAACACACAAAATMTCGTRTCTGTAAGCTKTCRTGGCCGTAGATTTTGGAATCCAACTTGGACAAAACACAGAATTACACACAAATTACTGAATTACACACCGGTTACTGAAGGTGTGAGGATTATACGCAGAGTTTTTCAAATTCCTCGTGTATTGTGTGATAGACAGGATCCTTTAGCACAGCATGCCAATATACTTCTTACTATACTTCTTCTTCTACTTCACTTTTACACTGTAAACCCGATTAAGTTGGAAAAACTCAAAATATTTGAGGTCATCAGTTACATAATTTTTTTAAGTAATTTTAAGTAAACAGAACTATCAATATTTGAATTTGTTACAAATAAAGTAAATCCAGCGCAGGAATCGAACCCGGGTCTTTCGTGTGGGAGGCGCAGCACCTAACACTGAGCCACCAGAGCGCTTTAGATTTAAATTGCTGGAACTTTGAGGTGACACTTACTGTTACTGTTACTTAAGTACTTATGATTACTTAAATTATCAAATTTGTTCAGCTAACTTTCAATGAATACAAATAGCATTTGAGAGTGTATAAATACATACACACACACACATATAACACGGGCAGCACTTACGTATTTAATAAATTTATTTTAAATTATCTTTATTAAAGTTTGAAATTCTCCATCACCCTTTAATAAAAGCTTTTGCTCCGCTTGAAAAAAAAAAGGAGCTGCTCCTTTGGCATTTCTTCAACCAATCGCAGTGGTTGTGATCAGTGTTTCTACTGTCGATGCATATCGCCTTTTAAACAAACGCACGAACGTGCAATAATCCTAGACAACTCAATCCAGCTATACTAATCATCAACAACAGGTGTGCTCGAAGAACCGAATTAGCCGCATCGTAATTAGCACGATGATCTCATTTTAGATCTGTCAATTCATCTCGGATGTTTCAAGCGACGTACGAAGAACAGAGCCCTGGAATCAAACCAAGACTCAGGCCGTGTAAGGCGACAGTGCTAACCACTACACTACTGTGCTTGCTACATGAATGTTGTTGTTGTTGGAGTGCAAGTTGTGCGGGGGATGCGGGGAAACCGAAGAAGTTGAACAATGACAACAATTGCACAGCAAACACAGTAGTGTAATGGTTAGCACCGTCGCTTTGCACCACCAGGATCTGGGTCCAATTCCTGGCCAGGCTTGAAAAAAAAGAAACAATTAAAAGCCATAGAATATACAGTATGATGAGCGTAATCCTATACAACCAAAAATGTTGCTACCTTTTTTTTAACCTCAGCTGCCGGTCTTTTACCACAAAATTTACGGCTTATTTTTTTACAGTGCAATAACGTATTTTTTACGGTAAAATACTGGCAACCACAGCTGCCATTTTTTTTACCGTAAAATTTACCATTTATTTTTTACAGTGTGTGTGTTTTGTTTTTGTGCTTATGTGTTTTATACGTACACTGCAGAATATCTTCTCTGGTTATTGGTTTTGAGGGTTCACCATTCTGAACTGCTGCAGCTGTGGAGACACAGTGACAAAATGAAGACTGAAAAATAAAATAATAAAATAAAACATTTAGAGCCTCAATCAAGATACTGACAAAAGATTTCCTATCACTGTGCAGCCTTATAAGATTAACAGAATCAGCAACTTTAAATTAAACACAACACTTTAATATGTGTTAATAATATTAATGTGTTTAAATAGTGTTGATTTTTTTTACTTCACCTCAATTATATAGCATATTTATAAAATTCATTTAGTGATGGTCAGTAGAATTAATCTCAATTTGATTAATTAGGTTAATATTAAGGTTAATATTCATGGTTGTTAAGGTCATCTTATTTCTGCCTACTTCTTAGACCTGCTGTGATGTCAAACACAAAATTTTAGCATAAAAGGTTTCCCTTACCACGTGGATTGATTTTGTTGAATTCCTTCTCAAAGATTTCTTCAAATTGTTTTCTCAGACCTGAGAGAGATTTCCTCACTCCATCAAATGAGAGATGTTGATTGACAGTGAAGCTGGGCGAGTCCTCACATCCAGGAGAAACACAGAGAGACGGGAAACTCTACAGAGAGGAAACACATCATAGAGAAGGAGAAAAGTGGAGGAGAGGAACGAATGAATCTCAGACTGAATCAGACCAAAGACACACTTGTGATCTCAGACAGGAACATTTCTTGTTGCTGTAATGAGCTTTTAGGAGGAAACTTTGTGAGGAACAGCGCCCTCTGTAGATCAGACAGTGAGTGTTACCTGGAGGAAGTGGATGTGATCGTGTGTGTGTGAAAGCTGCTCCAGTTCAGTGACTCTCCTCTTAAGATCAGCAATCTCCTGCTCCAGTTGCTTCAGGAGTCGTTCAGCTCGACTCAGTTCAGCTTTCTCCTGAGCTCTGATCAGCTCCGTCACCTCCGAGCGCTTTTTCTTCATGGATCTGATCAGCTCAGTAAAGATCCTCTCACTCTCATCTACTGCTCTCTGTGAACGTGTCTGTTAGGACACACACACACAAATTAGAGTTTTTTTATTTTTTATTTTAAAGCAGCTTCTTCTTTGACCCCCCCACCTACACACACACACACACACACACACACACACACACACACACACACACACACACACACACACACACACCAAGAAAGAGAAAAAGAGAAAGATGGAGAGGCACCATTTACATTGATAACTTTCATTTTCTTAGAAAAGAGGAGAAAAGAAAGAAGGAGAGTGTTATTAGGGGAATCTCTTTTCTTACTTTAATTGAATGAACAGACTGTTTTAGCTTCTGCTTTCTTTTCCTCTTCGTTTGTATCCGCTGCTTCAATTGCAATTTTGTTCCCTCTAGCTCAGTCTGAGATTAAAAAAATATATTTTTAATTGTTCCTGTATCAAAAGCTCAGTGTGTCAAGATTACTGCCAAAAAAAAAGTTCACTTATTCTACAAATTGTTGTTTAATTATAGATGACAGTTTCAAGTAAAGGCATTTTATTTTATTTATTTATTTATTTATTCCTTCACTTTAAACCTGATTTCTGTAACACTGTGCCTACTGATATAGTACATTAAATTAAGGTAGCCCAGAAGTCTCTAATCCAATGACATTCATACAGAAAAAAAGTCTTAGCTGTTACCTGCATGAATAGTGAAACAAATGATATTTGTATCAAAGACCACACATAACGCTGTTTTCTTCTTTTTCCCTTCCTAATGAACTTATTTACTATACTTCTCCATCTTTCGTTCTCTTCTACTGACAAAGGGTCAACCTGACTCAACTTTGCCCCAACCACATCAAATGTAAACTGTTATGCTCATACTAATCATTTTCCTAACTGAAGTTTATAATATAAAGATGTCTAAAATAAAATGTATTAGAGTAACAATGAAGGGTTTCTGATAAAAATGTACATATTATAAACAAGCAACAAGCTTTAACACACTTCAAGTGGTGCACACTTCACTGGTAAAACTAACTAACTAAATGTTGCTGGGCGTTGGCTGGTTAAAGTGCACTGACAGGTCAGACCTGTTTCACACTTCTTCATAAAAAGCCCTGTGTATATTAATTTTAAAAATTGCCCTCCGCAGTGAATGACTGAATAGAAATTATATTAGAACTCCTGTATTATTTGCATACATTTAAAACATATAGTACAAATAAAAGTATAATGACAACGAGTTCTCACCTGTTTTTTAGTTCTTTCTGCTTTAACTCGAACTGTATCATGACCTTAATGCTCATATTTTCTACACAAACGGCAGATGAAACTTTGGTCAGTACGACAGTAGATCTCAATCAGTTTGCCATGCTCAGAGCAGATCTTCTCTTGGAGTTCTGCACAGGCTTCCATTAACTTGTGCTTCTTAAAAGCAGGAGACTGATGGTGAGGTTTAACATGATCTTCACAATAGGAGACCAGGCACACCAGACAGGAATTAACCGCTTTGCGTTTTCTCCCGGAGCAGACATCACACTTCACATCTCCAGGTCCAGCGTAACGATGAGTAGGAGAAGCAGTGTGGTCCCCCAGACTCTGATTATTCGAAGTACCAGCCTTTGCCATTTCCTTGCACTAACACACTGAGAGTAGGAGAAAGAAAGCAAGCACCTAATGAGAGAGCTGGAAAGAGAAAGAGGAACTGGCCGGTAAGTTTTGTTTCCTTGAAAAAGATGTGGCTGGAAAATTATAGGAAGTTCAGATGTGGCTAGTAGTTCAGGGCTTGAAGAAGATAATTTTTTGGTTCTCCTTCAGCGCCCCCAAAAAAACAAACAAACAAACAAAAAAAAACATGTTTTTTGTGAACCATATACTGTATGCTACACTTGCTTTTTCTATTATGATTGACAAAAAAATTTAATTGAATGAAATGAATACTTATTTCCTGTTTTGCAATGATTTAAACATTTTGTTTTCATTTGAGAAACATGTTTAAACAGAATGTTTCTTTAAATTAATATTTTATGACCCCCCCCCCAGAATTTTACTCGTTTAGGCATGCAATCAACACATACCCTGCAATGTTCATACATACTGACATTGCACGCGCAAGATGAAATTAATTTGTTAATCAGTCTCTGTTTATTTATGTATTTATTGGTTGATTTTTGTTTGTTTGTTTTCTGTAACTTCCCAAAGTTCTCTACTAGATTCATCTTTATGCTGTTACTGGACCATGGTAACACTTCAGAGCCTCCAGGGAATGTGCCACTTCATGAAATTTTCAAAGGGCTCCATCATGCATGAAAAAACGTCTGCTGCTTTCATTAATTAATTCATTTGTACCCAGTCATGCAGTTCTGGGAGCAAATGCTGCTGTAGATCTGTACTGCTGCTGATTCATACTGCAAGGTGAAGTCGACCTGTTTCATTTCCATGACGCTCCATATCATCAACGGATTGGGGTGTTTGAAATGGTGAATTATGCACTCATTTCTTATGTAGGTTGTCATCTGACATGTACCTGCTTATCGGAGCAGTAGATGATACCCATCACTGAACTCAACCTAAACATCAAACATACTTTGGTAAGTAATCAAACATATGCAAATGTAGCCCTGAAAGGTTATATACAGCTAAAAAGAGTAAAATATTGCCCCTATTAATTTTTTTTTTATTTCTAAGTAAAAAGGTCAAAGTAACGTTTGGAAACTACAGTACTGTGATATTGACTGGTTGTACTGTGCATGTTTCTTTAAGAGTGCTGTTCTTGTAAGAAGGCTGCGGAGGCACCCTAATTGGTACACTATGCTGAGGATTGGGCGTGGACGCTAGTAGAGTGGAAGCCTTCAGCATGTGATGAGTGAGTTCAGGTGTACACCCCAAACAGAGTGCTCCTGGTTTAAAAATGTTTTTTATATAATTATTTTACAGGTAAACTGATGTTAATTATTTGTAAAGTAAGGCACAACAGCATTATGTGTTCATGCAACTGTAGTTTGTACCAGAGTAGTTCCAAAATGTTGAACTTGGTGTTAATTAGGAGTGCTTGTGCCTAAATCGGCAGACAATGGGGCTGATAATCTGGGTTAAAGGTCATAACTTTTGGAGGGAACTAAAATAAGGAACAAGTCCTTAAAATACCATGACTCAGTCATAAAAGTGGGTCAATGATAATGAACTGAATGAATGTTTAAGGACATGAATCAGTCGAATGTGATTATTAAGGGAGCTAGACATAAGAGCATGTGTGCTAAAGTCATTTAGTATCATTCTTTCAAGTGATGGCTCGTTCATGACCGATTCTTTGTTTTTGAACGAATTTTAACGTGACCTGGAGGAATGAGTAAACTCGGAGAGTGATTCGTTCGTTTTCTACTGGGTGCGCATATGCAAAGCATTGCACAACCTCCGTAGGTTATGTACAGGAAACAGAAATTGAGTCTTTGGTCCGAATCGTTCGTTCTTTTGTTATGTGACTCCCATAGTCGCTATGCAGTGCAGTAGATTCGAACGAACGAATCGGACTAGAAGATGTTAGAGGTGAGCTATTCATTCTGTTTATCATAATGTGTCCTTAGCTGCATTGTAATATTTTCATTACTGGAACTAGAGCCATAATTTGTGTATGTAAATGTGTTGTGTATGTAAATGTGTTGTTCATACTGTTATCAATGCTAGGGAAATGTAAAAAAGTGAATATTGAATCTCCATCCTCATGACTTGAATATTGTCTATTACTGTCGTGAATCTGTTGAAACATTATAATGTGATTTTCTGACTGTTGTCTGTTATGATTATCTCTGTCATGCAAAAGAAAAAGTTTAAAAGATTATTGTTTGTTGTTTATTGTCTATTTAGGTTTGTTAACAGAAGATGTCATGTAAAGTAGTTTTTACAGAACTGAGCGTGGACAGTAGTAGAGTGTAAGCGTTCAGCACATAATAAGTGAGTTCAGGTGTACACGTGAAAGAGAGCGCTCCTGGTTTAAAAGTTTGGTAAGTTTCTATTTCTTCATAGATCTGCAAGCTTGGAAACTGAAAGCCTCTTTGACAGTTTGAGGATGCAACAATTCCTGGAATTCCCCGCAGCTCTTTGTCCAATACCTTGCCATTCTTTTTGTTTGAGTATGTTTTGGCATGTCAGGATATGTTGGGCATGTTGTTTGTTTTATGAATCAATTAAATTCTTGAAAAATGCCAAAGGGTCATTCAGAAAATATTAATTTTAAGAAGTTTCCTGTTATCACTTTTTTCTCATAAAATGTTGCTCAATTTCTCTGTTTTGGGCAACAATGTACATACTATTACATTTATAAAGTGATGTCATTGCTGCATACCTTTTATCTTTTTCCTTTTCTTTCCTCTATTTTGTGAAACTAGACACTTTGTGTTTTTTTTTTTAATTCTTCTTTTTTTTTTTTATTCAGTGTCTTCAGGACATTACGCACCCCAATTAAGGGACAAGACTAAACCACTGCATCTTGTGTAGACTGGTTATATATAATTCTTAATGATTTCACTCAAAACAGAAGAATGAAATATGCCAGTAAAACTATACAGTACAGTATACTGTATATTCACAGCAGTATGAATGAACTGTGGTTTATTCTGTGGCAATTTGTAACATGAAAGTGTTTGACACATCATGCCATGTGTTCAGGAATAACAGGGCTCTTTCCTCATTAAGCAACTGCTATCTGGCAGGTCTTACATTTCTGTGCCCTCATTGGCCGGCTGCTATAGGGCGGGGGTTACAGGACTGCATTCTCATTGGCTAGGTGTTTTCGTTTCCACTATATTCTCCATAGAGTAGTAGTGATTTCCATTTTTTTGTTGTTGTTTTTCCTGATTAAATTGCATTTATATTTCTCTTCTGGTTGTTCTTATATTCAACAGGTTATTATACATGCTTAAAACAAAAGTTTTATGACCAGTTACTCAGAATCTTGATAGTTAGGCTATAATCACTGCTAGGTGCTTGAGGAAAAAGGGTTTATCAGCATAGGTGTGATTTATAGATCTGAAAAGAGTTTTTAGAAATAGTTAAAGATAAAAATCTATCACATTCCTGAACCCCTCTCCCAACCAGGGAAAACTCTCCCAAACTCTCATCGACCTCCAGAGCACATGCCTTTCCACAGACGAAACATTGGGCTAATGTATGCACAAAAGGGGGAACCATGTGGGTCAGGTTCAAAATCCCAAGGTCCGAACAGGCTCTACACGTCGTTGTCCGTAGCAAGCAAGCTTGCCCACTTTATCACCATGCGACTGGGTCATCCCCTTTACAAGAATCTCAACAAGTCTCGCAACGAAGAAACCCTCAGAAGAAGTTCTACAGCGCCGCCATCGGTAACCAAGCAACCAACGCTTCACTGAAGGACTTCCCTGAAAGACGTCAGCCCAACAACAGTGCACCAACCAACACCGTGATTCCCTTTGCTGGCGGCGAACCACCGGAGGAGACAGGAACGTGATGCAAGCAAACAAACAAATTATACCTTGCTGATCCAAAATTAAATTAAATTAAGGCTCTGCTCTTGTGAGTTTTCCAGATTTAGTAACTGTTTAAGTAACGTAGATTCATGTATTGTAGATTAGTTCAATAAATGCTTGTTTCTTTATAAAGAACTGTTGTCTTGAGCAAGTATTTTAAAGTCCATGCATTTGCCTAGATCTTGCGTTACCTTAGCTGATAATAATACTGTAACCAGCTGACAGATTTTTACCATTTAAAAAAAAAAAAAAAAAAAATGACTTTCAACCTCACAAGTGTTAGTTAACTAGAC
>QMIH01001771.1:68338-78640 GCA_003987875.1 Clarias batrachus | reverse complement strand
ATATATATATAATATAAATTCTGTATATTGTATTTTAGTTCACTGTACTAACACTGTACTTCAACATAACTTCACATAGATTCTTTAGCAGCCCCATTTGTTTGGACTTTGTTTGTATGAAGTCAAACAGTAATTGTGTAATTTCCATGTTTTGTGCATGAGTGCCTACCTATAGTGCTCAGGAATGCATTAATCATTCCCGAGATCGGCATGATTGCATGCTCACAAACAAAAATCGATTCCCAGAAACGGTTCCCGGACCCCAGTGAGAAAACACCCTTAATCATTACTGTCCGATGGCTAAGTCCATTGATATAGAGAGCGCAGAAATGTATAGATCCTGAATCTACACTGAAGTAAATGTGATGTGACGCTGCAGGTGCACAGTGACAGAATCAGTGCGCTGTGTCTGACAGAGAGCATCATCATTTCAGCCTCGTACGACAGGACCATCAAACTGTGGGACAGGAACACTAAGAAACAGGTGTGTGTGTGTGAGTGTGTGTGTATTATTTTGTGCTGTATTATGTTATGGTATGTATATAATCCCCCCCCTCTCTCTCTCTCTCTCTCTCTCTCAGCTTGGCCTGTTTG
Source organism: Clarias batrachus (assembly GCA_003987875.1). Classification (NCBI taxonomy): domain Eukaryota; kingdom Metazoa; phylum Chordata; class Actinopteri; order Siluriformes; family Clariidae; genus Clarias; species Clarias batrachus. The sequence goes on along the minus strand of QMIH01001771.1, from coordinate 78,046 downwards.
TGTGTGACGCTCCAGTCGAGGTTCTACAGCTGAACCCGAATGACCCGAGTCAGATCGTGTGTGGAGACGCACTGGGACAAATCTACTTCCTGTCCTGGAACGGCTGATTAACATCYTCACACTGCACACACCATCAGTTTAACATGCAACATGCTCCAAGTTTGTCACTTTATCACTTTGTACAAGTGCAATCTGCTWTAACATACTGAACGTTTACACGTACACACTACACAATTGCACTTAACTTTATGTTGTGCTTACCTTCATGCACTTACCTAGATGTAGTAAATGTGAGGAAACAAATAAATTAAGACCAGGGAAAGGAGCATTTGTTTGTGAATGTTGGAGAATTTGAAAGATATTGTTGTAACTGCAAAATAAAACATAGGCCACCAAGTTTCAAATAAAATTTGGAAAAAGGTTTCTGATGTTGAGTTGTGATAAAATTATTAAATCTAATTCATTTTCAAGGTATTTTTAAGTCTGGAAAAGTTAAGAAAGTTGAACCCCCTCTTGAAACAGAACCATCAAACTGTGGGACAGGAAGACTATGAAACAGGTGTGTGTGTGTGTGTGTGTGTGTGTGTGTGTGTGTGTGTTGTAGAATAGTAATGTGTTGTGCTTAATCTCTCTCTCTCCTTCTCTATTTCTCTGTCACCTTGGCCAGTTTGTGTATGACGCTCCAGTCGAGGTGCTGCAGGTGATGGAGATCGTGTGTGGAGACGCACTGGGGCAAATCTACTTCCTGTACTGGAAGGGCTGATTAATATCCTCCCACTGCACACACCATCAGTTTAACAATCAACAGAGTTGGTCACTTTATCACTTTGTATGAACTTTTTAAACAATTTGATACAAATTTGCTTTAACATACTGAAAATTTACAAGTACACCCTACACAATTGCACAATAAACACGATCCTATAAGAAACATGGAACAAACACATCTCTATATATGTTTACTTTTATTAGGAATATCAGTAACTATGAAAATGTATGATTTGCTAATTATACATTGTTTCTTCCTGCATTCCCAAACATCTGGCTATGTTTTATCTATGTTTTATAAGTTGTATTAGGATTTTGTCATAAACACTTAAATTAAATATACCCTGTTGTTGCACAACATCAAAGCAATAAATGTAGGAACTTTAAAGGTATTTAAAAATGTATTTGCTGTATTATAGAATAAAATTCCGCACAAAGTGTGCCACTATCAAATTATACATTTTAGGAATTTTTTAGGAAAGTTGTATTTTACTTTAATTTGATGTTGTAATATCTTACACAATGAACACTTAAAGTATTGATTGGGAATGTGAAATTGCTGATTTCTCTTTTAAAGCCTCAGTAAAGGTTGACAAAAACACAATACATCATAATGCATCAGGATGACTGACTTCACTTGATAAAATATTTTATTATTATTAATTTTACATGCAATGGCACTTATCCAAAACCGAATTTTTGAGACATTGTACACATTTTAAATCAGTATAAAACATTTAATCTGACATCTAATTTTAAAATTTAATACACACTTTTACTTACATTTAATTTATAATAAGTATGAATGATGATTATGATGATGAAAGAAAAACAGTCACTGTATTGTTGCTTCCAGTGATGTCTGTCCTGTATGTTTTATTATACATTACAGTGTGCTTTATATACATTTTTATGCATCAAAACCTTCTGCAATATAGTATCTACTACACTGTGTGCACAATTGATAGGCAAGTTGTATTTTTTTATGATTGATTTCATTATTACAACAACAGTGATCTCAATCCAAAATATGAATAAATCTCAAACCTGAATATTTAAGGAAGTAAAAGTGAGTTTTTGGCTTTCTTATGGGACTATTCACATGTGCACAATTTTTGGGCAACTATTAGAATTACTATGCAACGAAATGAAATTTAGTTGAAATTTCCCACCTTTTGTTTATTTTCATCTATTACAGTAAGAAAAATAAACAAACAATTCAAAATTTACCAATATGACCAATATATCAACCCTTCTTTTCAATAACAGTCATAAGACCGCCATTAATGGAGTCTGTCAGTTTTTATTATTTTTTTGTGTGCAGCAGCAACGGCAGATTCCCAGACATTTTTCAGAGAGGTGTACTGTTTTCCTCATCATAAGTCTCCCATTTAAAAAGGGCTCACAAGTTCTCAATAGGGTATAGGCCAGGTGAGGAAGGGGCCATGCCATTTTGCTTTTATCTTTAAGGCTTTTACTGGCTTAGCATGCAGTGAAGTTCTTCAATGCATTGTCCTGCATAAATATTATAGTATCTTGGAAGATGCAGACATTTTCCTGTACCACTGCTTAAAGAAAAGGTCTTCTAAAAAAAAAAACTGGCAGTAAGTCTGGTTGATTTATAGTTCATTGTCAACCAAAAAAGGTCCAACTAGCTCAACTTTAATAATACCATCCCAAACCAGTATCCCACCTCCACCTTTGAAAAATCGGTCTTCAAATATTTCTTGGCCCAGTCTTGATGTTTCAACTTATGGGTCCTGTTCTGTGGTGGTCGGATTTCAGCCTTCCTTACCTTGGCCATGTCTCTGAGCACTGAACACCTTGTACTTCTGGGCACTCTAGGTATTTTGCAGTTCTGGAGGATAATTGATTCCTGGTAGCTTCACGTTTAATTCTTCTCAAATCATTCGCGGTTAATTTGCGTCTTTTTTTCGCAACATGTTTCTTGCAACCTGTTGACTATTTGCAATGTTTGATGGTTCTGTGATCATGCCCCAATATCTTTGCAATTTAAAAAGTGCAGCATTCTTCTTAAGACTTTAATTTATTATTATTTTTTTTACTTTTCACAGTCAGTAAAATCTCTTCTTTTGTCCCATTTTGCCTGAGGAAAAGAAACTGCCTAATAATTATGCACACATTAATATAGAGTGTTGATCATCTTAGGCCACACCTTCCCTCATTACACAAATATGCATCATCTGATATGTTCAAATCCAATGAGCATTCAAGTTTACACAGATTCGTGTTGAAGAATATGCATAAAAGTTATGATTTGTCATACATAAATTATGACAGATTCTTGACAGAATCAGAAAAGAAAGTACAAAACCACACACTCTAAAAAATGATTCTGTGGCCTTGTACATTTTATAGTAATAAAAGAGTTATGTTACCTTAATAAAATCTCTAAAAATCACATACATGATTGTTTGAGTTAGCCAAATCAAAATTAATGCCTAAAAAAAACAGCTATTATTTTTGTATTAAAATGACACTATAATTTAAGTTTATTTCACTAATAGAAATTGGTATTCGACTAACTGAATTTTATTTTTTACATGCACTTAATATTTTTGTTACATTTCAATTAAAATATTTAGCAATGGAGTAATTATACTGATTAGTTTAAAGAACTACAACCATCACTCATTCCAACTCAATATTTTTTGTGTTTAACAACAAAAACTTAAATAATTGAGTAAATTGCCCAGTGCAAGTGCTCATGGGAAGTCTGGTGTAACATCAGAGACAAGAAGCGAGGACACACTGCTGTGGGAACGGACAAGAAGCACCTGGAACATTCCGTACAATTCCTGGTAATTCCGTACAATTCCCGCATGTCGTTTGAATTTCTCCCGCCAAGTGCGGTGTTTTTGCGCAGCCAACCGCCACTGAGGCGAGGATATAAAACTAGTGTGTTCAGATAATTAACGCGTTTGTAACGCACTGAACCGCGAGTCTGCGTGTTTCACTCCGACACTTTGAGGAGGAAACGCAGACCAGAGCGAGTTTAAACAGCAGAGATGAGGTGCAGTGTCCGGGCTCTGGCAGTGTTTTATCCCTTACTCTATCTGAGTATTTAACATGATTAAACACTGAGCGCGCTGCTGGAGGAAACTGTTTGAAAAACGTAAATGCAGCAGCAGTAACACTGCAGAGAGCAGAACTCTGAGTCCAGTACAGCTCCAGTCAGGCTTTGCAGCACTAGAGGCAGGAAGTTTGATTAGCAGTATAATGCTGCATAGCTTTTTTTAAACAAATAGAACTTCAACTTTTTAAGTTTTAAGTTAAAAAAAAATTCAAGTTAAAGTCATAAGTACACGATGTTCTAAAATGTATTTGAAGTGCAAAAGTAGGGTTAGGGTTAGGGTCCTTCACAAACCAAACAGTGTACTTAAACATTATTGAATTTGCTGTTGATGACATAAGTGTGCTACGTACTAGTTACTAAAGCTGTGAAATATAACAATTACGTAGTACAACATTTCTCTCAGTTTTAATTGGGAAATATGTTATGTATGTTGTGATATGTAAGTAAAAGAAACTAAAACTGATTTTCAGTTGTTTTATTTTGTGTGTGAAACATGTTCTATATTTTCAATATCTCTTTCACAGCACCAACACCAGTAAAGAAGAGAAGTAGAATGAAGATAAAACAGGAGGTAAATGTCAACCATTTTAATGTTAAAGAACTATTAAATGTGCAACCATCAAATCAAAGATAGAAATTAAAAAGATTTAAATATTTCACTTTATCTAGAATATACACATTTTCCCCTAGAATATACTGGATTTTCCATTAACTAAAGTAAAAAATTGATATAGTTGATTGTAATGCGTAAATAAAGTTGGTTATCATTTTTGTACACGGGACAAAGACATGTACAAGGGATGTTCAAGTCAAAGCAGGACCTTTGATTCAAATTGGTTCATCACAAAAATCACAAAGTCCTGCTTTGACTTGAACACCACTTGTAGATCAGTGTGATTTATTAGTCCAAAAAGTATGTATTTAAATGGAAGTACTATTTTACCAGTCTGCTAGACTTTACAGTAACAGTCACACTTGTACTTACTTGTACACTATTGWTYYTWTTTTAGGTGCCAGCTTATGGGATGGCAGTGTGAGCTCTGCACATTTGTTGCATCGTCATGGAGTGAACTTCCATCATTATGGAGTGAAGTGTCCTGTCTTCATTTAGACTGTATTGCTACTTTAAGACCTGAGGTCTGCACACACATTTGTATGGATCCCACAGTTTGCAGGAAACTGAAGTGTGAAGGTGTTCAGTGTTTCAGATTTCAAATGTGACTCATTAGATTCTAATACAAAAGTCTACTTTCCACATATTAACTGTAATATTTGTGGCAGAAGTATCATTTGTGAGACTGTTTTCTCACAAACATTCACCTCATTGTTTATGATCTTGTAAGTAAACCAAGTTTTAGTGAGTTTAGACTTCATGTCTTTTCTGATCTGTTAAATAAATGTTTAATTAAAATTATATTGTGTGTATCGATTCTTTGTTTATAATCTGTGTCATTAGATACATTGACCTGAATTAAAATACTCCTTGAGTAAAGGGTAAATATAGTTTAAAAAAATTAACACTAAAATATTAATTCTGTGATGGAGAAGTTTGAATTAAATTCAGTTAAAATATTTAGTAAATGTAGCACATTTGTTTGTTAAATAATAGTGTCATTTTCAATTTCTTCTACCTTGCATTTCAATTATATCTACTCAATTATTTTATGCATTTTCACGTAGGGTAATCATTGCATTAACTCAATTTTGTACATCATTGTATAAATATAGTTATTTAGGTCTACTCAATTTTTTTTTATTGACTTGTACTCAATGAATGAAGTATATTTTATATGATTTTGCAAGTTATTATATTTAATCAATATTTTTAAGTGTAAAAATGTTTCACCAAAAAAATTGAGTACAGCACAGTTTTTATTTTTTAGAGTGCATTTAATTCTGGGTAAAGAAGTGAAACCCAGAACGTTATTTCATGCATGTCATGAGCTCTCTGGAATCTTAAAGCTGGAATGAGCCTACCTACTGCAAGCTACAATTTAATGATGATAAAATAATGAGAAAATATTGAAGGGTAGATGACACTACAGCAAACCCCCTCGTTTTTGAGAATAAAATCAGTGTGTGTTTTGTTTGAGCTTTGTTTTATGAATCTCTTTTAGGTGGAATAGCAAAAAATTTACTTGACATTTCATCTTAATAATGAAAATCATTACTATATTTGAAGTGGTTTTAAAGTAATAAGATGTTTTCAACATGTTTTGGTAATCAAAGTTTCCTTCAATTGGTACTCTAAAACATGAAAAAAAAAATCATTCATTTCCATTTCCACTTATCCTGTACAGGGTTGGGGCATGGAGCCTTTGGGTACACGGCAGGATACACCCTGGACATGGTGCCAATCTGTTGCAGGACACACACACACTCACGCTCATTCACACACTAAATGCAGCTTGGAAATGCAAATGAGCTTAATCTGCATGTCTTTGGACTGTGGGAGGAACCTGGAGTACCCAGACGGAACCCACAGGGAGAACATGCAAACTTCATGCGCACAGACTCTGAGGCAGAAAACAAACCCCCTTTTTTCATGCCAAAGGGGAAAAAAACAATTTTATGTTGTTTTTATACATTTTGACCAAAGCATAATAAAGTTGCAACTTTGATTTAGTTGTGTTTTAATGTGAAGTAGCTGGTTAAATCTAAGTTTAACGCCTCTTCATTTACATATAACATGAATCGTCACTACTGTCTACATTTAATTCTAGATCACATAAATTTATAGTTGAGTAATAAAAACATATCCTGAACCCAGCATACAGAGGCTGAGTGAATGTGGTGTGGACTCTGTGGAGGAGACTCATAGTGTCAGAGATGTTGTAGAAGGCCAGAGCTCCTGCACTGTGATCCACATACACTCCTACTCTGGACGGTGGTGGACCTTGGAGTTTTATTTCATTGTTGTCATGCCAGAAAGATACAGACTTTTGATAACACTGCAGATTCCAGGAATGACTGTTGCGTCCAAACACACACTCGTCACCCTCTCCTTTCCTGCTGATCTTTTTATATGAGACTGATACGTCCACACCCATACCTCTACACTCTACCTCCCAGTAACAGCGTCCACACACACTCTCTCGACACAACACCTGAAGCAAGGAGTCAAATCTCTCTGGATGCTGACAGTATTGTTGTACGTCCTTACTGCGTGTCACTGCTCTGCTCCTCTCAGACAGAATGAGCTGATTATGTGTTGTGTTGGGATCCAGAGTCAGATAACGAAAATCTGAAACAATAAAAAATATCCACGGGTTAGATATTAATCACACGATTTATAATGAAGTGGCTCGCAACTTATTCAAGTTTCTTAAAAGTCACTTCATTCATCTGGATTAGAAATGATGCATGTAATGCTCTTACATTTTACTTTTTTACTTTTTCCATGAAAATGAATTATTTTTTAGCAACACCTGAAAAATGCTGCATGCATAACTATTACTATAACTATTAATACTATATAAAGCTATTATTTGCAGCTTTAACATCTTCAGGTCTGCTGCGGTAAGTTCCCCACCAGGTCTGTACACTGTTTGGAATTGTTTTTCAGCCATGCTTACTGAAACGTAATGTTTCCTTCAAGCTTTAATGTTTATTGGTTTGTTTGTTTGAGTCTTCACTTTAACATAAAACCAAAATCTAAGGATGAAAAGCATTCCTAAAGCATGATGCTACCACCACCACATTTCATTTTAGTGATGGTGATGTTTGGCCTGCATTTGGTTCTTTTTAAGCAACTGCTAATTGACTCACTCATTTGTATAGTCTTTCCTAGGTAGTACTTGGGTAGTGTGTTGCAGCTTGAACTTCACTACTCACAGCACTTACTGAGATGCACAGCTTTATAGATTTGATTCAATTCAATTCACTCACTTACTCATCATCTATACTACGTAATCCTGTATTTAGGGTCACAGGGACTTGGAGCCTATCCCAGGAGACTAAGGGCACAAGGTGGGGGGCACACTCTGGACAGGGTGCCAATCCATCGCAAGGCACACACATACACACACTCATTCACACACTACAGCCAATTTCAGAATGCCAATTTACCTAACCTACATGTTTTTGGACTGTGGGAGGAAACCAGAGTACCCAGAGGAAACCCACCAAGCACGGGGAGAACATGTCACCTCCATGCACACAGAGACGGGAATCGAGTCTGGCTGGGAATCGAACTTCTGTATCACTTCTGTAACTACTACACCACCAATATCAATTCAATTTTATTTGTAGAGTGATATTAACAATGGTCATTGTTGCAAAGCAACTTTACAGAAATGTGTATGAAATGTGAGAAAATTTGTAAGAATCAAAATGGTTAGATAGTCCCTGATGAGAAAGTTCAGGGTGATGGTAGCAAAAAAAAAAACTCCCTGAGATGGCAATAGAAGGAAACCAGACATTTCCCTCATTTGAGTAAGAATGGATAGCAGGGATTGATCTGCAGTCATACTGTATGTTACGCAGATGGACGTTTAATATGGAGTTAATATAGTTAATATGGAGTTCAGCTTGTTATTGGAGGCTCAGGTAGAGTGTTGGACATTCCAATCCTGAACTATCAAGTGAATGCAGTCACTAATTCTCAGGGAACAGCTGTCTGCATCAGCCGAGGCCAGAAAAATCTTCATGGTAAAGTAGAACCATCACCAGTCACCACATGCTTCCCAAGCAGACAACACGGGACTCCATGCAATGAGATCTTCAACATGTAGGGAACCAGTAAGAGTTAGACAGGTCCAGAGGGAGGACAGAGAGAAATAGGGAGAGGGAAAGCAAGAGGTAAAGAGAAAAGAAGAGAAGATAAGGGAAGAGAAGACGAGATAACAGATGTGGTCAAAGGCACATAGGAGAGCCAGAAGGAAACACAGACATGAGTGGGAACTGAGATGTAAAGCAACCAATCACCTCACCGTCAACAAACCTGAGTGAACAATGAGAGTGGGGAGGACAGCATCTAAACATACCAGTTCACCAGAATACTCTACGTCCATGAGTCCCCCAGATCTGCTCCTTTACATAAGGCAAATCTATTTACAAAAATGCTTGGCTAAATAAATAGGTTTTTAGCCTAGACTTAAACACCGAGACTGTGTCTGAGTCCCGAACATTAATTGGAAACCCATTCCATAACTTTGGAGCTTTGTAAGAAAAAGCTCTGTCCTTTGCTGTAGTTTTCATAATATAGTGGAACCTCAGATTACGAGTAACACGGTGCACGTAAAACATCTTTTACTTTTTGTTTGTATGTGTGTGTGTGTACAGCGCACATATACTGTTTATTATAACACACGTGTGTATGCATGTGTAAAGCAAAAGCAACTCTCATTAGAGAGGTTAAAGATCCATTTTCTTTTTTTTTCTGTAAAAACAGTGTTTCCGTTGTGTGTGTGTGTGTGTGTTTATTTTTTTCGGCTGTGGGATGAATAATTTGAAAATCCGATTTGATTTATGAGTGTTTTGATATACAAGCCCGCTTCCGGAATGAATTACGTACGTAATCCAAGGATCCACTGTTCGTGGTACTGACAAGCACCCTGCATCCTTTGATCAAAGTAGGCCAATGCTGTGTGGATAAGATAGGGGTGATAGCTTCTGGTTCTAGTGAGTACTCTCGCTGCTGCATTCTGGACTAATTGAAGCTTGTTTATGCACCTAGTTGAACAACCAGACAGTAAGGAGATACAATAATCCAACCTAGAGGTGAGAAAAGCATATTTTTTCTGCATTGTGACAATATGTTCCTTATGAGAATGAGTAAATGCTATCCTGGTAAAATTATCTACATGACCTTCGACCTTTGAACATCTGGGGCTTTATATATA